>VWZW01003077.1:61168-152847 GCA_013397115.1 Edolisoma coerulescens | reverse complement strand
GCCTCCCGAGGGCGGCGGCGCCTCTGCCTGCTCCCAGCGGCCGCAGGCCGGGCGGGTCGTGCCCGGCCAGCGCCAGGTCCCGTGGTGCGAGCGGCGGCCCCGCGCTCTTGCAGGCCCCGGAGCCCGCCCTGCGTCCCCCGAGTGCGGCGGGGCTGAGCTGGTAGGGAGGAGCAAGGCAGGAGCTGCCCGGCAGCCGTAGAAGGAAACCAGGACGCTGGTGGCGATCCCCGTGTGTGCAGGGAAGCCGGGGAGTTGCCATGCAGGGCCTGGAGCCTGCGTTGAGGCTGCTCCTGTGCGCTCTCCGTGCCACCTGATGGGTGACAGTGTAAGCGGTGGAAAAGCCCAGAATTTACCTGTTACCAGCTGTATCTAGTATTAGTGTATATATGTATTTAATATGCATAACTATCTCAGTTGCAGCTTAAAGCCACTGGCAGCCCCATACTCTCAAGCAAGTGATAAACTTGAATATGACCTTACTATTGATTCTGGCAGTAACAGCGTGCACTAGTGCACAGCCTTCTGTGGGTAACTTTATATTTCTTTGTAATAAGTTTTGCTTAGTGGAGAGTAGACAGAGACTCAGGAGTTTGTCTGAATACTCACTGTTTGGCCTGTGATGCTCAATGACTGCCCTTGTGCATACTGCCCTGTGTTACTTCACAGAGGACGAAATTTGCTAAGCTGCTTTGGTTCATTAGCAGGCATGTTTTGCCAATTCTGTCTGTGCACATTTATTGGGATAGTATTGGTGCTGTTTTGAGTGGTCTGCAGAATGTAGGAAAACAATCTCAGATCTTAATTCTCTGTATATATTATTTATATGCTGTTTTATATAGGGATTTTGCCTAGCATAAATGTATTACCTATTACAAAGAAAATAGCAAATGATGAACATTAACAAATGTTTCTTATGAATATATCTTTGTTACTGTGTTCTCTAGAGTGGGCCAGGATGTCATACATGTGTGCTTGCATAGCTGCATGCAGAAATGAATCAATGTCAGAAAGCTGCTCCTCCCATCGCCCTCCTGCTGTTGGTGTATTTTGAACCATATTCCGTCTGACTGGGTGTGCTTGCTTCAGTTGTTTTTTTTCCCCCTGGAGGAAGAGCATTTGTTAAGATAATGAAGATGGAGGAGGGCGGTTCTCACAGTGGCTTTGAAGTACAGGGAAATGAGGCAGTAGCAGTGCAATCACTGAAATTAAGCTCTTGTGTAAGAGTACTGACATTATAATGTGGCTTTCTGTACAGTCTCTTCTTTGACCAGCCTTGTGCTGCTGGCTTGGCCACCGGGCATGTATAATCATATGCAAATGTATGTTATGGCAAAGTCAGATGAGTCAGAACTGAGTGTTCCAGAAGGAAGATTTCTGTTCACACTAGTTTTAAGTTTAATAGAAATTTACTGTAACTGCATGTACTGTTGGGCTTTTATTGATTATTATTCCATGCTTTCAGTCCACTTCTTTTTAAGCAGCATATAAGTAAGGGAAGGAGCATTTGAGAAGCAAGCAGACAACAAAACTTTAAAGCCTTTACATACATTACTCTAGTGAGCTTGAGAAAGTGACCTTTAGTGAGCTTGAGAAAGTGACTTTTAGCAATGTGGATAGTGTAAGTGAATGGGAAACCTTTCCACCAAATATCTAAATATCTGCTACAGATTGTAGCAAGTTAAGACAAAGAACTAGTGACTTACAGTACTTTTGTTAAAAAAACCTGAAAAAACTATATCGCATTGATTAAACATATTTTTCATAATATCTGTGGGTAGGTCTATTTTTAAAGTATCTTTATTTGAATAGCTGTTCCTAGTCAAAGGGTGAATATAGTATGGTTTAGGCTGGTAATTTTGAAATAATGTCTCTGTAGCTCCACTGTCAGATTTGTAAGTATAGAATACTACCCAACATGAACTTCTCTAACACAAAAGCAGTGGAGACCCGTAGTCCCATTAGAAGTTTGGTTTTTAAACAAAAGAAATCAGTATTTATTTGGTGAAACCTGGAATACTTTAAGCACTCTGCTTTTGTTCGTTTGCTTGTACCTCTTACTTTAAAAGGCAGTTTAGTTTTTTGTTGACAAGTCAGGTTGTTGGTTGTCTTCCCAACTGGGCTAAATAAAAAGATCTTTGAAAATGAAACTTAGATTTCAGTTGATGAAAAGATGGAAGATCAAAAAGTGAAAATGCATAGCTGCATGCAGAAATTATAAGGGAAACATTCTTTCACTTACTAATCCAATAAAGAATAAAAATTATTTGTTTTACGATACGCATCAGCTTCTTTATGTGTATCTCACTGTTTCATTTTTTGATGAGTCAGGATGGTAAACCCCCACCTTATGCTGTCCAGGAGCATCATTTTACTGACCAAGTGAAGGGGAAGTGTTTGTGATTCAGTCCAGCAAGGGAGTTGCATTGTGGAAGGCTCTAAATATTTCAGAGAAGTTATCGTCTGTTAAATGCTTCCATCAAGTATGGCTTGGCAGAGAGATGTTAGAATTAAATAGCCTTCTTTCCCACCATTTTCTTTCGCTTTTCGTGCTTGCTAAGTCTGCTTATACAAAATTCATTAGTCTGGTCAGACTCTTGACATTCCACCTGTCTCTTTTCTTTGTAAATTGTATGCTCTGTCATGCTGATGTGGTCCGAGCTAGTCACTTGCGTTCCTAGTTGTTCCTTAGTAGTGCACTTGTGACTGTCTTCAATTTTAAAAGGCAGTTTTCCGGATCATAATAGTTTTCTGTTTAAAACTGCATTAATAACAAGAATTTAAAAAAATGGTTACTGCTGCCTGGAGTAGGAGCATATTGGTAGAAATTGATATAATAATCTTTTTGAACATTTTGTAAATCCTAGTTTTATGTAAGCCATTTGGTATTTATTGCCAGGTATACTGGATAGCTGAATGGCTTAATATTTTACCTGTTGACAAGAACACACCCCCCCAATACACACACACTTTACTAGTTATTTTGTAGGCTGTTTTATGTTACATTCTGAAGTTACTGCAGTAGCTTTATTAATCCAGTAATATAAATTCATCTGTTTCCTTAAAGCCTGTAGGATTATAGTGTATGTCTTATGCATAATTTCATTTTCTTGCATGTAATTTAGAGGAAGTAAATCAGTGCTACACTTAGTTGTCTTATGTGGTGCAACAATTTCATATTGCCTCCATTCTCTTAGCTTAGAGTAGTATGGAATTTCTTGTTAGGAACAGCAAAACTTTTTTCCAGTCAGACTGTAAGGAGAAAGATGTAGTCCTTATTTTTTACCCTTCACAAAGAGACAATTGAAGTAATTAAAAGTGTGCTGGCTTCACACATGCTGGGCGATTTCACTTACTCCTGATGTTTAACAGGAAAACTTTTTGTCTTTAAAGTGCATTGTATATATCAAGTAATGGCAACACAGAGAAGGGAAGGTGTCAAAACTGGCTTGATATCTATTCAGTATGTTTGACTCTTACAGTTGGTATCACCACTGCCATCTCTGTTCTGCGTTTTCTTGTTGCAATTATGATCATTTTATCAATGTAATATATCTTTGTGATTCTTAACTAATAGTATTGCCTACAGGCTTGGCATCTAGGGGGAAAAGTAAGTTCTTAAAAAGAAAATATTTACTGGATGGACAGAAATTTCATGCTTATCTGAAAGAAAAAAAAGGCATGTTGTCAAATCAATTCACATTTTAGCTGAGGAGATAAGTAACAAGAGATATGCCAAATTACAGAAAATCATTTATTTTGTTAAGAGTAACTTACAGTGGTTCAAAAATAATGCAGACTTTCTACAAAGTATAGGAGTATCAAGGAAAACCTCTCTTCATCTTTCTTTTCTTTAAATACTGAGTAATTAAAGTTCGTATTTTGTAAGTCACATTCTGCCCTCAGAAGGGCAGTAAGTAATACATGTAAAAGAAGAAATAACATGTGATCGGGAAAAAAAAAAACAAACACAAGATTTTGACTGCAGTGAGGCACATGGCGATCAGTCATTTCAACAATAAATGATTTACAGTGCATATATTGTGATATCAGGCACTAGTGTGTTATGCATGTCTGTTTTTTATTTGTCCCATGTTATGAGAAGGATATGAATGGTATCTGACAACTTTGTGAAAGTTTCAATAATCAGAAGGCCTTTATATTTGCAAAATGTGGAATTGTATTACACCGAAAGAACTATCACAAGAATATTAATGCATTCTTTCAGGTCATACAGTGATTTTTAGTAGTTAATCTAGTATTTATCTCCATTATTCCTCTGCTCTATATTTTAGACAATTTCTCAGTATTAATCTGTATTGGGTCTGGTTACTTTATATGGAGGGCCTGCTTTAAATATACAAAGAGAATTGATAAAATCTTGTAAAATCTCATGGAAGTGAATTCTGTTCTGGAGGCCATTCTGGTGGGTATTGGTCAAATTAATTCTGTTGGTAACTGCTATTTTCAGTTATTTTCCATATTTTTTTAATATGTGGACCAGCAGCAAAGGATTTGCCATCTTGTTCCTAGTCTCCTTGCTTAGATTCAGTAATAATCTATAACTATAAATTGCCTTCACTCTGTTGTCATTCTGTTTGAGAGGCAAGAAGACAAGCCAGCTGTGATGTGAAGAAGTAATCTTTTTAAACTGAAGTACTGTTTTTTCCAGTATTATAATTGATGCTGGGAATTCCTGCTAAGCTTATACTTCTAAACAGCAGTGAATTTAACAGAAGTTATCAAATGCTTTATAACCATAAAAATGTCCTAAAAATACTGTCAAAAGGTTTTAAACATCTGTTTATAGGTGATGGTACCTACACTCATTGTGAATCTCAAATTATTTTCTATTTTCTTTCATAGAAGTCTTCTAAATAATGTCTTTCTGTCTTTTGTGGTTTTTTTCCCAAGAAAAGGATACAAATCATGTTGAAGCCGTATGGCAGCTGGAATAACTGGCATTAAAATCTTGGGAAAGAACAGCTGAACACATACATGCTGAGTTTTGGACCTTTGCTTATGGAGCTGGCCAGTCATTCCTGTCACCAGCTAGCAGTGCTGTTCCCTCGAGCTTTTGATGTTTGTGGCACCAGCTTCTGATGCTGCTGTTGCTTTCAAATGTCTGACAGATTTCTTGGTTTTAATACTGTTCTTCACAATGCAGCACAGAATGGGAGTTCTGCAGTGTCAGGCTGAAGTACTAGGCTGGAGGTTGCTGGCTTGAAGGCTTTCTACTCTGATTTTCCATTGTACTGGTTTACAGTGAGGATAATTATTCTGCAGTGAACTGCAGACTCCTTCCCTTCTGCATGGTTACTTTTCCAAGTTGATTGCTTTTGCTTACCAGAGTGCACACCTATGCTTCAAACAGAAGTAAATCAGTTTTTAAAGTTGTGTTCTGAGAAGAACCTTTGTGTTACTTTGAGATTTGCAAGGCTTTTTTAACTCCAAAAGTGCATGAAGATATCTCTTCCTCCTTCCCCTTCTTTAGGGCACATACGGCTGTGGCAAGTGATTTGTTTGTTCTGGGCTTGGTAGGTTTTTTTTTTTTGGTTGGTCTTGCTGTTCATATGTGACTAGGTAATATGATTAATTTCCGACCTTGCAGTACATCCATTTTATTTATACATTTTCTAGCATCATTTCAGTTTCTTTTAAGAGAACAAATTGAGTCTTTCTGGAATGTTCCAGGAGAGATCTCCAAACTGCAGGGTAAAACTTGGGAATTAAGAGCAAGAACAGGTAAATACTTAGGTTTCTTGGCTAAAATCACAGGGTAGCTGAAAGTTTTAATGCAGAGTTTCTGTGTGCTGTGCCTCCAGTAATCATGGTTCCTGGTGGTGCATAATTTCAACTTAAGAAACTGTCATTAATATCTTTGTCTCAGCAGCCGAAGCCTCATCAAATTTACTGTTTCACTGCTTGATATGGTGTTGAAGTAGGAAACAGCTGCTTCTGCTATTCTAAAACTGGTAATTGACTCCATAAATATATATTGAATTCAGTTAAATATAATGGGAAGTATTATTGAATTGTGTGGACTTTCTGCAGTGAAAAATTTTGGTGTCTGGTTTGCTTCAGTATTTCAGTTCTTTACTTAGCTCTAACTGTTTTACCTGTATTGTTTGATTCACAGAATTAGCATTGGAAGGGACTTCTGGAGATCATTTAGTCCAACCCCAGGCCATTTAGTCCAACCCCAAAATGCTTAAAAACTCACTGGATTAAGTGTATCTGTAAAAGTTAAGGTACACAAAACTGGTAATGAAGAATCCTAAGTACACCACAACTGTGAGAATGAAAAGAGACCATTTAAGACTAAAGGAACATTAGAAATAGTCTCTCCATGATGTAAGTCTGTTAATGGCAAATAAAATCCTCTTTAGCAGAACTGTAGGCATTTTGTTTACTCCTAGTTTATTAGCATAGGGAGCAGCAGGTTGATTGGAGACTAAACAGGGAAGCAGAGACAGGAACATCACACCCCAGTCACTTAAACCTAAGGTTAAACCAAGATTCTTTTGCTCTGGGTAGGCACAAAGGAGAAATACCAACCAGATATCCTCAAGAGGTAAAAAATAACACAAAGGTTTACTAGAAAACTATCAAAGATAAGGAACTTTGTCAAATGATTTAGTACAACATGAAACACCACAGCACAGACATAGCCCACTGAACATAGAAAACCTTTAAACGCATTTGACATTATGTTCTGTGAAAAGAAAGTTAGAAAAAGAGAGGGAGAAAGACAGGAAAGAGGTAGAAAAACAGACGTAGCTACCAGTTCTTGGGTTCTAGCAATGTAAAGCTCCAAGGTGAAGGTAGGGTTAAAAAACAATGTGCTTGCTTCACAGTCAGCCCTCTTAAAGACCCTTCCTCCCAGGTGGGACTTTAGGTTGCTTGGCCACTCAGGGGCTGGTTTAGGCAACACTGGGGGGCTGCCTCTGTTGTGCCATGACTGATGGACACTGTAGGGCTGGGGCAGGGCACCACCTCACCAGAGCAAGGCCTGACCCACCCCCTACCACACATTCCAAGCCCCCAAGATGTCTCAAAACAGTTTTCCAGTCTCTGACAGAACATTATTTGAACTGCTCCTTCCCAGTCCCTTAACAGAGACAAGGTAATCTTATATTTTGCATAAGGCTATTATTTTCTTTTGCAAGCGATACTTGCACACAGCTTCCTCTCTTCATTTTAAAACAAATTAATTGGGATTGGTCTTAATGGAATTTTGGGGGGTGTCTAATTGCAGAAGATGGAATAAAGTATTTCCTTGTTGGTTGCGTCTCTGCTACTTGGCCTGTGACATTCTAAGTCTCAAAATGGCAGCAAGTAGTAGCTTTAAAAGTTTGCAGTCTCTTGGAAGCATGTTTCAAGTCAGTCTTATTTGTGAAATATTTCTGAGCTTTTGAATGTAGTTTAGGGTCATGTATAATGAATTTCAGAATTGTTTCTGCTTAACACTTAGATGCTAACTTTCCTTCCTTTGAGTCTTGTTGCCTTTAAACACGACATAGCTCTGCTGAATTTTTCGGTGAACTATATTGACTACAGAGACACTGGCTGCAGTTTAGAGCAAAGGTGACAGTCTGACAATGAAGAAAGCATGGATTTGGAAAAAAATGTGACCTTTCTGTTTTGTGAAGTAGCTGTGTCACTGAAACGGTGCAGATGATGCTGAAAATAGAAATGAAAAGAAGGCTTCCTGGTGTTCTGGCATCTACTGGTGTATATTTGCTGTGATGGTGACCATAACTTTCTATGTTAGAGTTGGTAATAGCTCGCAATGAGCACTTGGATCTGTAAAGGCACCAAATAATGTGTTTGAAATAGTTGTGAGGGAAGGGTAAAATAGTCGGTTTCCAAGAGAAATAGGGAAAAACCGAATAAATATTGCTTATTCTTAAGATGCTTTAAAAAATCTAATGCTATATTCATTAAACACAGTATACTTTGTTAGAAATACATTAGAATCCTCTTAGAATAAAAGAGTGTGTGTTTGGTTGATTGTGAATAAGTGATAGGTGAATTTTCTTGGGTAGTGGGTGACGATTCCTGATGACTTAATTAGACCAGTGCGGAACAGCCAGGATGCCAGTCTTCGAATTTAAAGCAAGTTGTCTGCACATCTGGAAGATGGAAGCATTGCAGTACACTCAGGAGACCAGGTCTGGTCTGCGGTCATACCTGAATGAGGTGGTATCTGTCAGGCATGTTTTTTGAAAGCTTTGTTTAATAAGATTATTGTCAATAGACAAATTACACAGTAAATACAGGGGAAGGTGCTATGGATCTGCTAATGGATGTAGATGCTCCAAGAGGTGAGGGACTACAAGGAATCAAATGCACCCAAAGGCTGAGAAAATGATCTGGAGAGGTGCTCCATTTTTGTGTATGGTAGTATTCAAGTATGTTTTTAGCTATTAAGAATTATCAGTATCTTTATGGTATCTTTTATTAAAAAAACCCACCCAAGAAAATTTTGAAAGACAGATGTTGGTGATAGTTCTATTATGTGACACCCTGCAGAGCTAAGACCAGGCTGAATAGGGAAATACTGGTTATGACTTCTGGGTGATACAAAATTCCATTTCTGTGGTCCTCTCTCAGCACCTTGTGTTGCGTTTTCTGATCAAGCTCTGTTTTATTTTTAGGAGCAAAGCTTTGTGTTTAAAATGGAAGTCGATGTGAATGGAGAGTCCAGAAGTGCCCTCTCCACCTTCCCTGTGCCCCTTACAGAGGTGAGTTCTGCAGGCAGGATGGAAGCAGAAAAGCCACGCTGTTCCAGCACTCCCTGCTCACCAATGCGGCGGACAGTTGCAGGATATCAGATCCTTCACATGGATTCTAACTACCTGGTTGGCTTCACAACTGGAGAGGAGCTGCTAAAATTAGCCAATAAGTGTACGGGAAGTGAAGAGAATAAAGGAGAATCTGGTCTGAACTTGGGCTCCAAACATCTTGATTCAGGACTTCCACGTTCCTCGCGTTTCTACAAAACTAGAAGTAGGTACTACCAGCCATATGAGATCCCAGCAGTAAATGGAAGGAGGAGGAGACGGATGCCCAGCTCAGGGGATAAATGCAATAAGACTTTACCATATGAACCTTACAAGGCACTTCATGGTCCCCTGCCTCTTTGCCTTTTAAAGGGCAAAAAGGCTCATTCTAAATCCCTGGACTACCTCAATTTAGACAAAATGAGCATTCAGGAACCTGCCGACACAGACATGCTACAATACCAGCTCCAACACCTTACTCTTAGAGGGGATTGTATGTTTGCAAGGAATAGCACATGAGCTATCATCTCAAATTTAGAAATTATTTCTTACCTTTTCTCTGTTGCTGCAAAAATTCACTGTTGTACTGTGTACATGACTGTCCACATTATAGGTGGTTGTTACCAGCGCAGTGTTATCAGAAAGTAATTTATTTGAATACGGTCTTGGCAATGCAATGTGTTACAAATACTTGGAGAGAGAAATCTTTCCTCAGCAAGCAGCTTCTGATGCAGATTTGACTGCAACTGGTGGATATTTCTTTGGACACATTTTAACAAAAAAAAGCTTTTGATTTTTGGGATTTTTTCTTTTTTTTGTACAGCTAGATCTAGTATTTACAGTAATTCAACACTGAAAAATTGGTGATGTCTGCTTGGTTGTTGCTAATATTGGCTTGATGTTAGAAACTGCTCTTGGATAAGTACTCAAGGAGGTTTTTTGGTTTTACTCTTTGTTTCTATAGTAAAATGTATGGGTTTTTCTTACAACATGGATATGAAAGTGAGCTTGACTGGATAAATCACTTGCTGTTTAAACAATCCAATTCATACATTTTGAGACTGCGCTTGTACTGGTGATGTGGATGAGATTCATTTATAAAAGAAACCTTTGCTACTTGAATCCTGTTGAATTATTTTTTTAGTTTCTGCATGGAAGTAATTGCTTTGTCCTTTTTATTCTATAAAACATGTTCAGAATAAGTATTTCGGTTATTTAAAGCAGATCTTTCAGGGATTGAAGATTTCTTTTTTTTTTTCATTAGTAGATTTTATTTTTACATTGTCTTGAGACAGAAACTGGAATGTATGTATTGTTATGTCAGTAATGTTTTTGATTTTAATTTGTGATTTTCAGTTCATATATAGTAACAGAAGGTGTCAACTTCAGCATAGCTTTGGAAATTCTGTTGAATTGAAGCACTGAACATGAGCTCTGCAAGGCAGATTTTTTTTTTTTGACAAGAGTGCAAGTAAAATATATCTGTATCAGTGTTTAAGACATGATCTTGGATTTTTCAGCAGAATAATGCACTGGCTTACTTTTGTTACTTAATAAATTTTTATCCAAACATGACATGAAATGCAGTTTTGACAGCTGTATTCCTAGATGTATTTAAAACATTTTGATAACTTCTGTTTAAAAATGAAAAATAGTTTTCATACTGTCTTTTTTTTTAGGTGCAGTCTTTTACTGAAGCAGTGTGTAACTTGATTTTGGCTGATGACCTCTGCAGAAGTTAAAAATAATTTCATATTGCTTTGAAACATAAATTACTTGATCAGTTGTTTCTGATAGAGTTAAGATTTTGTTTGTTTGTTTATCACTCAATTACTAGAAAGCACTAGTTAGTGCATATGCTATGGAAAATGAAGAATTCTTGCTATGTCACTCCACAGTTTAAATGAAGGCAGCCCACTAGAGAGCATTTTGTGGTTTGGTTATCTTTTTTTAGGTTTATTAGAAACTACAAAAAAACCAATGTGTATTTTTCAGAGTTAACTACACTGGTGTAAATTTAATGTGTTGAACAATGATCTTGAAAATAAAGTCTTCCTATATAGTCTTCAGTTTCAAAAACAGAATACAGTCAGATGCCAAAGAGATGGGGGCTTTGTTTAAGGAATAAACACCACTGTTTATTGAAATATCCAATTAAATTGTATTTCTGGCTGAAAAATAAAAAAGGGTATTATAAACAGCTATTGTTGTGGATTCATTTGCTGTGTAGGATAAAAAGAGGGCATTTAAAAAATACAACTTTAGACCAAGGAGCATTTAAATCAACTTGAAAGTTGGGGTCCTGGATTTCTGTGAAATAGATACTTAGGTCTGTTCCTTTGTTTCAGGAAAAGATCCATGCACTTACTATATGTGTATGTTTCTAGTGTTGTCCAGTGCTGTAATTGTATGGCTACACTAAGGGAGTGGTTGATGACCATCTAGCTGAGTTCAGACATAAAAAATATGTTGGTATTTTATCTTCGGTTATTTGTTTGTCCGTGTGCTCAGACATATGGTCATGATGTTTGCTTAATTCACACATACTTGCAGCCCTCATAATGTGGGAAAATACTATATACACCACGTGTAATACAGTATTCTAAGCAAGGAATTGTTAATAGATAATTTACTTGTTTTTTCTAAGTTTCAATGGTACCAAAGAATCAGGAACAAATTTTCCAGCATAATCAATTTTTAAAAGTTCTATAGTGTGGTCAGTATAGCAGTTATTGAGCTTCACCTTAAAAGGATTATGTGCTAGAGGACACAGTAGGAAAAGATCATCCTTAGAATATCGGCAGCAAAAACTAGAAAAAAGGCTTCTAATAAGACTAATTTTATAGTGGAGCTACATTACAGAAGTATAAATAAGTTCTTAAGCTGTTGTAGGAAAAATTTAGATTAAAACTGAAAAATGTAGATTTATTACAATGCTAATATCTTTAAAGACAATGTCAAGCTTGGCAACCAACAGTAAAAGTGCACGTATCTTTGCATGTTGTTGGTGCATTTGGCAAGTGTGGGTTTAGTGATGATTCTGAGGACTGACTTTTTGCATGAATGGTTTTCTGTGATCTCTTAGTTGGGACATTAGTTTCCATGATTGGTGATTACCCTGAACACTGTGAGAGTGGCACAAACGTGGTGGATAGACAGATCCTTAGAAGAACACAATAATGTTTGAATTACTGGTGGTTTTTTTTCCTCTTTCTCACTGTACATTTTTTAGCCAGAAGGTAATGCCAACTTTCGAAGTTTTTGAAAACCTTCAGACAGATTATATGGGGTTTTTTTCCCCAGTCATTTTGCCAGTGAAATATTTTTTCCTCTTTATTCCATCACGGAAGCACTTGGGGAAGATCAAACTACCTCCAGGTCTACAGAACGAGGAAGGCTTCCTTTCCTTCTTGGAAGGAGCAAGGGAAAATTACCCTAGTATTTCAATACCTGGTCCGTCTTACACCCTTCTTAACTTACTCTTAGCTTTAGTAGTTTGGTGGTAGAGAATGACATTGATGCAAACCTAGAGAGGAACTATCTAGGCCACATTAGAAGAAATGGGGAAAGAAGACTATCACTTTTGGGGGAAAAACCCAGAATCAGTTGTCTTGTGTTGAAAACAAAAGAGGCAATAAGGAAATTAACTGACCACATTCCATCCGTTTTTAGGAGACGAGTTCTCTCACCTTGCATATGCTTGATATCACCTATCAAAGAATTGGCCTGGAGTAAAAACAGGGGGAGGGCAAAGAAGGAGAGCCTTGCACAGTGCTTTCATTTCTATGGAGAGCGGGAGGACAGAAAGAATTCACCAGAATATACTGAAGGAAGGCTGGAGAAATAAATGGGAAACCTCAGAGAAGCAGTGCTACCAGAGTAGGAGGAGTGTGGCTCCAGCGTCAAAAAAAGCAAAGACATGGAAGAAGATGGTGTGCTGGTCTCAAATCTCTGTAGGAAGCAATGGAGTGTGTTTCTGCCTGGTTAAGGAGGCTGGTGGGATGTTTTAGCAAAATGCTGTGATCAGGCTGGGCTGCAGTGAAGGTAGGAAGCAGGAGCTTGCAGATGTGTGTGTATACTTTCATACTCATAAGCTTAGATGAAATTGAGAGTGCTGAAGGAGTAAAATAATAATCTTTATTCCAATTGAGTATGGCCTGAATTCAAATCCTGTAGTGTTTTATAATACATATGAGCAGCCCTGCACAGTGTGAATAGGTAGATGGTGCAATTTTGTAGTCAGAGAAGCTGTCTGAAAAACCAAAACTTTTGCCTGTTAAGTTCTTTTATTAATAATTTCAGTTTTAAAAAACTTAGAAACTTTGAAGCTTCATTATGTCTTATGGTGTAAATACCAACTCTGATGTCTGGTAGGATTATTGTTGCGTTCCATTTTGGCATTTTGCTAGACTCTCACCTGCTGAAGCTTCATGAGCTGTTCTTTCTGTGATGGTGAAGGAGACATAAGTGCTAAAATGTGCAAGAACTTTGAGAACAACATTAACAGCCTGAACCCTGTGAGAAAATGGAACAAGCCACGATTTGCTGTAGTGCTTTACATTAGCTGATTTTTCAGAAACACAATGTTCAAAAAAAGCATTAGGTATTGAGATGCCGGTAGAAGTCTATTTCAGGCCAGAAATGTTGCAGCATAGAGCTTCATGGTGTGAACTATAGTCTGCAAATGGATAAAAGCAGAAAGGGAGAGAGAATGTCATTGTGCACTGGAATATTGGGTGGCGAAACACCAACCTTTTAAGCTAAGTGGATGAGAGTGGAAAAAAGAATGTATTAAATGCAAATTAATTTGTTTCTGCCTTATCTCAGTGATTTTAAGTTTTTAATGTTAATTGTGGCAAACATCTAATTTTTATGAAGAAAAATTGGAGGATATCCAGAATAGCTACAGCTCCAAGCAACTGACTGTATGCAAGATTTTTACCTATTGACCTATAATAATGCTTTCTATAGAATTTAAATATTTTTATCAGCCTTTGAATATTTAGCTGATAGTTTTTTCAGAATTAGTCTTGGTAAAGAGATAGTTGGAAAAAGTAATATTGAAGTAAGAAATACTGATGGGGGTGTCAGTAAAAATGGTACATAAACCTTCATGTAAATACACGCTATCAATTTAATAAGTTTGAAGTAGAACTGCAAACCTAGAGAAAGAAAAGAATCATTCACCACTCCCAGGAGCAGAGGTGGGATACAACGATTTGTGAAGACTGCTCCAATCTGTACATTTTGTGAGACAGCCAGGTTTCAGAGATGGTGAAATAGTTTTAACATTTCAGAGGGGCTTTTAGAAGGCTGGAGTACCCAGTTCTCCTAGAAACATGGAATCATTTAGGTTGGAAAATACCTCTAAGATCATTGAGTCCAACCATTAACCCACTGCCAAGTCCACACTAAACCATGTCCTTGAGTGCTGTATCTACAGGTCTTTAAATAGCTCCAGGGGTGGTTATGCCACCATAGCCCTGGGTAGCCTGTTCCAGTGCTTGGCAACACTTAACATGAAGAGATTTCTCCTAATACCCAAACTAAAGCTGCTCCCCTGGTGCAACTTGAGGCTGTTTCCTATTGTCCTGTTGCTTGTTCATTAGGAGAAGAGTCTGACCCCCACCTGGCTACACCCTCCTCTCAGGTCATTGTAGAGAGCAACAAGGTCCCCCCTAAGCCTACTTTTCTCCAGGCCGAGCCCCCCCTGTTCCCTCAGCTGCTCCTCATGAACTCCATTCACTTCTCTGGACACACTCCAGCACCTCGATGTCTCTCTTGTGAGGGGCCCAAAATTGAACACCAGATTGAGGTGCAGCTATTTTTGAATATTTGAAAGTTTTTACATACCTTCCAGTTTTAGAAGGCCAGTGATGCATTTGAAGTAACTTCTTCAGTCTTCTTAGATCTAGGTTCTAAAAAATGTGGGGCAAAAAACCATCTTTCTTATTCTTATATATTCTTGTCATATAATGAATGCTTTATATGATTAACTGCACCAACATCTTAAGATTTTAATCAGTATTGAAATTGCTATTGCAGTAATTGGTAACTTTTCTATCTGGCCTCAAGAAGACATATCTTTTAAAATGCATATAAATGTTGGCATTTTCCCTACTTACATGATTTAGGATCCAGTTAATGGGAAAATTGCCATTGGTTTTAATGTTTGAGGATCTGGGCTTCAGAAAAATAAAGCTGTGGTGCTATTTTGCTGTAAAACCTCCAGTCAGCTGCCTGCATTCCTATCTCCTGTGGAGTTCTTGTTGATTAATTTAGAACTTCGGCCAGAAGGTAAGACGTTTTTGGAACAAAAAGATTGCCTCAGGTGGGCAATTTTCCAGGGAAAAAGATCTTAATTGGTTTGTCTGTTTGAAAAATATTATCAGTTGAGACTTGCTTATGTCAGGAGAAGTAATTTTGGGGGCACTATTTTTATTTGTCAGTGAGCTGACGGAAGAAGGCAGAAACCTTATGACAGCAGCTAATGCTTAATACTAATTTATATAAATACTGCCAGAAAAAAAAAAAGGCAAAAGGTATATGTGTTAATCAGAGGAGACATGGCAGTGGCTCTGTTCCGTAACTGGAATCACCCAAGGTGTCTTTTAAAGACAATTTAGAAAAACAAACCCATGACAACAGGTATCTGCAGTATTCTACTCATACAACTGAAAAGTTTCCTCATATCTTTGATCTGGGAAGTCCTTTTAATCCTGATGTGGTGTGAAATGGTAGTAATCCTGACTGATCAATTGGCAGAAGTTTAAATTTCTTGGAGAGGGAAGGCCAGCAGTGCTGCTTGCTGGGGCAATTTCTATGCAGCAAGTAATCATTCTGATTAAAGCTCCTTTTGAGACTGAATATTTTCTCTGATTGGAAGACTAAATCTGTCTTTAATCACCCATATAAAATGACATCATCAGGATGCTATAAACTGGCTGAAGGATTTGCCCACTATCGAAATACAAACTTAATTCTGAAGTTGGAAAACTTCAAGGCGGCCTTTTTTTAGTTCTTTGATCAGCATTAATTAATATGAACCCTAGCTACATGCTATAGCTGAATAAAAAGATCTGTATTAGAATGTGTGCTAAATATAGTGAGAATTTTATTTTATTTAGCAGACAGCTGCTTTCTCAAAGAATTTTTCTTGGGCAATTCAGGGGAAGATGCTTTTCTGCACTGTGTTCCACATGACACTGAACACTTACCTCTGGATGAATTACTGGGATACCTCTGTAGTAACGTTTACATTACAGTTAGATTTGTAATTGTTGTAGGAATGAGGAAGTCAGGTAACTCACAGAATTTATCCACAGAAATCCTACATGTATTTTAATTATGTAAAAATGAGGCAGTCCAAAAAGCAAGAAACCTACCAACAAAGCATTCCATTAAACCATGTCTGACTCATTAGAAGATTTTGGGTAGCTATCACAGGGGAAAGGCTGATGTTAAAAATTGAAAAGCCTGCTTAAATGCAAAGGACAAGGCAGACAGTGTATGATGGACTGCTTAGTTGGAAACAGGACTATAAGATGGTTGGAAAATTCACTTTTCTAAGGAAACAAAAGATGGTAGTGAAAAGTTCTCTAAATGCATCAAAAGCAGGAAGTCATTTAGGGGACAAGTGATGAGACTGACAGACTTGGTGAATTCCTTGTTTCATTTTTTATTGCTGAAGGTGTTGGAGAAAGTCTCATGCACACAATAAATTATTCTTATCAGAGGGATCAGACAACAGGTTATCAAAACAATGAGGAATGATTTATTTATAATTAATTGAAAGTAGAGGGTACTTAACAGGCTCTTTAATTTAAAAGTGTGAGGGGAAAAAAACCTGCATGAAATCTCAGCCCAAGGATATTGGATTGATTTTTTTCTTTTTTTTTCCTTAAACATTGAATTAATCAATTGGTGTCGAAAACAGATTATTAAGGGAGTTGTCCCATTTTCACACAGGGGCAAAGTCCATTCTGAAAAAATGTGTTCCAACCACGCACAAATTACTGTGCTGGGAGCAGGGTTGCATCAGGCTGCCCATTAAAACTGAGGTGATACCAGACTTGGTTGTTTTGCAGTATCCTTTTGACCCCTTGGTTAGGAACGTATTTAAGAACTCTAAAGATAGAGCAACAGCTGGGAAAGCACAACTGGACAGTGCAGAAATACGCGTCTGCAGCCAACACCCTTGTAGGATGTCTGTGCTATATCCCATATTCTGACTTGCTTGACTAAGTCATCTCCATCATCCTCTTGCTAAGAGAGAGAACAAGGGAGCAAGAGGAGCCAGCTTGATTTAAAGGAAACACATACAAGTGTTGAACCCATGGAAATGCAGAGCAAATGAGCTGCCTGGGCTGTGGCATCACCTGAGGGACCCGAGTGCACATGAGACATGTGGGGTGTTGGGACAGTATGCCTTCTCTCTGAAGGGAAATCCCAGCTGACTAAACTTGGTATGTGTTCCCTGAGTGAGTCAGGGTACAGGTAAAACTGTCTAGTGAGTGTTCAGAAAGCCTTTGATGAGGGTGTATACCTGAGGTTGTTAAAGCATGAAAGCTACCATGGAGGAGGTTGGAGGAGAGATGGCCAATGCACAGGAGACAGAAGTGGACCTTGGAAAATGAAGAAACTTTTGGAAGCTGGTTGGGTTTTGGTCGATACAATCAGGACAAAATGCAAAATAGATACTTTCTTACTTTGCGTTGTGGATTATGACAAGAAGCCCCTTTTGTTCATAAGTGTTTCTTAAAACTAAAAATAAACTTGGTATAACATACCTATAAGTAATCAGTAGCCTGGAGGAGCTATAGTTTGGCAGTTCTCACATACTGAGGGTTGTTACTCTCATGGATGTTTGGTTTTTAAATTTAAATTTTTTAAAACTTAAAAATTAATTTTTCTCATAAATTGCTACCATATTATTAATGTAAGGTGTAATCTTCTTTGGAGATTATGATGGAACATGACAAATTAAACTACTTACACTGTATCTTTTGTCTCATATCAGACTTAACAGCTCAAATTATTTCCAGCATCCTAAGGCTTTATTTGCAGTTATTGCCTTGAACTCTGGTAATGGATGAAGATGCAGGAAATATTCTTGAGAGAGCAGATACTAATTATTATTACACATAGTGGATGAAACATCTTTATTCAAGCACCCCTGTTGAAAGTAGGTCCATAATTCATAATGGTTCTTGATTGCCTTTTAAGAGATGTCTGTGGGTTGAAATGTATTTCCTATTGGCCTGAACCTTGGATTGGTGAAACTCTTTTACTGGAGATGCAATTTCTATATTCTTCTCCTTTCTTCTTTTCTTCCTTCCTTCCATCCTTCCCTGAGGCTGAAAGAGTTAAGACTGGGAGAGGCCATTATAGTGTTCAGCCTGACCTTAATATGACATCCAGTATACTCATGTGAGATGCACAATTTCTAGTTGGAACTGCATGTTCAACTGAATGGCACCTTTAGCCATTGTGCCCTTAAGCCTTCTTATTTCACTTCATTGTCACTAGGCATATTAAAACAGAGATTTTGAAATTATTTTAATTTCCAATTGAAAAGTCTGGTTTGATTTAAAACAGGAGTTTGCTTTTTATAATAAAAAAATCTAAAATTCACAGTTGCCAGAGCTTCCCTGGACAGCCATGCAGAGAGTTTAGACTTTGCTGAACAAAGCATTGGCCTACATTAAAAACTTTCTATCTTTTTCAAGTCCCAACTTGCAGCCATAGACTGAACAGGGCTGCGCATGGTCTCGTTTACTTAAAAAGTTTTCTTTGAGTTACTGTGCTTATGTTTATGTAGAAAAGATGTAGCCAAGGATGTAGCCAAGAGTTTGCTACAAGGTAGTGCAGTCTGCAATACTAAAAGGGGAGAAGCAGTCTTCTGGCTCATCCATGTTCAAAAATTCCCTGTTCCTATTATGTGAAAACTACTGTCACAGCATAGTTAAAGACAAAATTTCTGGCTAATTCTCATGTGATAATTACTTCCAGGCTCCTATTTCCCTATTGTTGAGAGGCAGCTATATTTTAATGAGCATTTCTTTTGTGGAATAATTGCCTAGGCTGTTCTGTGCTAATCTAAATTTGGATAGAGTAACTATAGATGAAAGCCAGCATCTGATACATTGACTGTAATGATTCAAAAATATTGTTTTTTTCTTAACATACATCTTCTTAAAAAAAAAAAAAAGGTAGTGCTGGAACCCTGGATTCTGAAGTTTTTAATCTTTCTATGCTGAAGGACGATGATCCCCAAAAATACACTGCTTTTGACCTGAGACCTTGGGAGAGACTGCCAAAACTATATGATAGCAGTGAGATGGCTGCTGTGTGATTGAAAGAAAGTGTGTTTTATCACTGGGTGGAATATATAGAAGTGTTGAATTTTTGGGATATAGTAATAAGTAATATGAATGGAACAAGATGGAGGATTTTGGGTGTGGGCTAATTTCACTTCTCTTCCTTCTTCTTCTTCACAAACTTAGGCGCTTTAGTATTGGTTTAAAAATTCCGCAATGCAGAGCCTAGTAAAATTAGTAAACATTTTATAATTGGGTGATTTGGGCTTTAAAAGACCTTGGAAGACAGAACTCATGGCCATTTTTTCCACCTTGTTAACTAGAGAGCACCGGCTGTGTGACTGTAACATAGATAAGAACATAATAAACAAGTCCGTACAATAAGCTTCAGTATCTCTCTGCATTTTCATCCAAGACCTGAGTGGAAGAACCAGGACCGGATGGGGAAAGAGAAGTAATAGGAAACCCGTCAAGGTAGAACACAAAAGTTGTGGTGTTCTATGCTACCAAAAATATGAAAATTGACAGTTTTTCCATTTATTTTGCCTTAGTATGTCTCATGAATTAAGATTTTAATTCACTCCCCCTTCCATTATGTTCCCACTCCTCACTTTGTGTTAGTAGTCACAGTGTACCACCATCCATGAGCTGCTTTATCTTGCTAGAATGACACAAAAGAGATAAATTCTTCTGGAACAAGTGGCACACTCATATACCTGCGCTCTGGGATAACCCTGTGTGTATTATCCACATAGCTTATTTTGAATTCTTGTTTTCCCCTTGCCCCAGTGGTCCCAATTAGTGCTATTTTTCTCTGCATCAAAAAGCTAACTTCATCTCAAATTCAGTGTTAAAAAATTATGCAGTCAACTCTCAAACAGGGTTTCAGAACTAAGTCGTAAAATTAGAAAGTACACGAAGTATTACTCAGAAACATAAATGCATTCCTTGCTTGTGTATTAACCCTCTGCAGTGTACATGTGTCTGTATTGTGTGACCATAAAACATTTCTCAAGACTAGAACCTAGTGTATTTCTACAGTATCCTGTCGAGCCTGGGGGCAAACTGAATCCCATGAGATGTGGCAGTTGCTAGGGTAACAAGCATTATTTGTGACTGCTTATTATAAGAACTTCTCTTTGTGAGGGGGCTTTTTCCTTCTTTTTTCCTTTTTTTATTCTCTTTTTCTTGCCTAAAAAAGGGATGGGAAGTGGCATTCCATTTCCACACATTTTTTAGAACAAAACATGATGAGTGTTTGACCCCTACTTGAACAAATAGAAAGAAAGAGGCTTTCACAGATAGGGCCTCATTTATATGTACAAGATGTGTCGAATTTTGGAAGAGCACATCTGACTTTTCCAAGGTTTTCTGTGGCAGTAAATTTTGTTCCTGCTGACAGCACAAATGCTTTAAACAGAATAAAATTAGCTGGGAAATATTGAGCACTGCTCATCTTGCTTCTTCTTGTAATTCAGTCTGAAGTCATAGGAATCCAAAGCAAAGATAGAACAGTATTTACAAAAAGAGGATAAACACATAAACATTTTATGGACCTTTTTTTTTTACATTAGCAGTTATGGAAAGAATACAGTATTTTGCCTATTCACAGCAAAAAGGAAGAGAGGACTACAGGAAATGCAATGAGTTTGCTTTTAAATTTTTTCTTCCATTTGACATCTTGTCATTATTAATTTTAAAACACATTTTCAAGTGTATTCTGCTTAAAAGTGGAACATCTATTTCCAATCCTTTTCAACAAAATTTTGTCTCTAAAGACTTTTTCTTTAAAAAAACCCAAAAATATTTTTACTTTGAGACATAGAAATGAGCACATTTGATACGATTTTATTGCCAAATCATCTCTTTTTTTGGTGTTTTTTCAATGAAAATAAGTTTGGAGGAAAGTTGAAAAAGCCTACTATTTTCAGTGCAGCCTTAGCAACCAACTTACTTGGTTTCAGAAGATATTGCAATTTGTTCTACTTATATGAAAATTAAATGTCACAGTGATCTCTTTAAATAATTTGAGAAATAATTGCTTTGCTTTCAGTTATTTTCCCCACATCCTAAGAAAAAACAAAACTGTTTGAAACTAAATACCAGCACTTAAAATGTGAGTATGTGAATTTAGCCATTACTTCTGAATGTGAATGATCTTTTATTATAGATATGAATATTTGCTGCTCTTACTGAAGCCAGAAAGTCTAAATACAAAGCATGGGTGCAAATTAGGGGATTTTAGGAATTCGTTTCTGAAACCAGTAATTGACTTAAGCTGAAAAGATGATCCCAAACCCACACACTGGAGGTATTCTTTCTATTGCTTTTAAGCACGGGAGTTGATGCTTGTTAAAACACAAGAAAAAATTATTTTAGCAGTCTGAAAAAAAGCAGTAGTTGCCTTTAGCCATTCTCCAAACTATTTAGAAGCTCATTCTGAATTTTCTAAAGAGTTTTTAGTGACTAATAGAAGCTGAGTTGGAAGGGGCCCATCAGGATCATGGAGTCCAACTCCTAGCCCTGCACAAGACCCCCCAAGAATCACACCATGGGCCTGAGAGAATTGTCCAAACACTTCTTGAACTCCATCAGGCTTGGTGCTGTGAGCAGTTCCCTGGGGAGCCTGTTCCAGTGTCCAAACAACATCTGGGGGAAGAACTTTTTCTAATATCCAACCTAAACCTCCCCCAGTACAACTTAAGACCATCCCCTTGGGTCCTGTCTCTGGTCACCATTACGACATTCCTGAAAGTGATATCTTACAAAAATGAAACGGTGAGTTCTCTTTTCACCCAGTAACAAGTTCCTGAAGAGTGGCGGGGTTTGCAAGCACAGGTTATCTCACAAAATCAGAGCCTAAATTCCAAACTCTTCATGACTGAACCTGATTCTCAATGCTATATTTAAGTGGCACTGGTAATCCTATAAAATAAATAAAAAACCCTAGTGTCGTAACACCAAACAGAATTGAAATGTGAAATAAAAATCACCTTAGGCTTTTTGTGTGGTAGAGTTTATAAGAAGACATAGAGTTGTGATGACATTTCCTTTCCTAGTCTGTAAATTCACAAACTAGAAAATTGTAGTTGCTTCAATAATTTTGTAAAGTAATTTGATATTAAGAGCAAAGAATGCCTAGAGATGACTACAAAAACTGTAAGCTGATGCAGGATGATTTTTTCTAACTGCAATATTGTTGGATAATTTCCCTGTTTTAGTGGTAAGAAACTTGTCTCTCTTTTAGATGCTATCATCACTCCCTATCATCTGCAATAATACAAGCTAAAATACACCGTGTTGTGAAAGCTCCTTTTTCTGTGTCAAGGTACTTAACAGCTTTTGTTAGACTTATTAAATAAGGCCCACAAAAAGGTCTGTTACTTTCAACTGATGTTTCCTTATGTATCCTAAATCGGTGAGAAGTAGCTGAGCAATTTTTAAAATGGTGTTCATTGTCAGCACAACAGAAGGGAAGCTCTCAATGAAGAAAGGTAATTGTAAATTTTCTTTGATAGTTCCCCAAATATGTGATCTGAACATGAATGGGACTGTTTGGATTTCTAGTGATAACTAGGAATGATTTTAGGAGGCATCCTGCAAAACTACAGTGTTTTTGTACCTATGACCCTGTCACCTGTATAGCCTTGCAGAAGTCATAGAGCTTTGCAGAAGAGTTGTGAAACAGAAGCATGGTGGAGAGACTGCTTCAATGCCTACAGCAAGTGTGGGGACAACCTAATTACAATATTGCAGCTCAGGTGTCGGCAACTGAAACACAGACCCCACAGTCTGGGAATCTGGATCATTTATTCAAAGAGAACAAGCTGATTTTATACACTTCTTTAAGACACAGTATTTCCTTACATGGCAATTTCTACTAAGCGACCTATCACACATTGCCACATCAGCAATGCACCATCTGAATGTCCTTGCTGGGGTGATCACGGGCTGTTCACCGCTCTGTCAGCTCTCGGCAGGCTCCTCTCCATACGCCTCTGCTGTGTGGCACTTCCTCCCCACAAGGTCAGGTGGAGAAAAGCCTTTGTGCTGCCATGTGCTCCTGCAGGCAGGTCTCACAGCCTGCAGCTCAGCTCCATCCCGTCTCTTCCCATACTCAGGGCTTGAAATAACATGTCTTTCTAAGACAGCTGCTTAAACTTGATACAGCTAGGCTATTGCCCTGGGTGTGAGTGAGATCACACATAGTTAAGTATTTATTGCCAATCTAGTCCGTGCAAAACTGGGCAGAGTTAATTCATTTCTTTTGTCACCTGCTAGCATAATCCCTGTCTTTGCTGCTCCTTTTTCTTTTTGTTCTTTTTCGTATAAGTTATAACTTACGTTTTCTTTAAAGAGTTTATCTCTTTGGACGTCTTTTTACAACATCTCTTTTGTTGCAGGCTTCTAGTTATGGTGACCGTTAGAGATGATAATAGAAATATTTAGAATCATAGAAACATAGAACTGTGGAATGGTGTGTATTGGAAGGGAGCTTAAAGATCACCTAGTTCCAACCCCCCTGCCATGGGCAGGGACAACTTTCACTAGACCAGGTTACTCAGAGCCCCATCCAGCTTGGTCTTGGATACATACAGGGATGGGGCATCCACAGCTTCTATGGGCAGCCCGTGCCAGGGCCTCACCACCCTCACAATAAAGAATTTTTCCTAATATAATTAACAGTCTTTCAGTTTGAAGCCTTCATTCTGTCACTACAGAATAAGTAGTCCTTTTCCGTTTTTCTTGTGGGCTCCCTTCAGGTGATGGAAGGCCACAATTAGGTCATAGATCATGGGATACATTCTCAGCTAGTGCTGGTTCTAGGTTTTCCAGGTGCATCTCATCTTCCTTCTTGATGACATTCTTTCTTTGAATTATTAGCACTAATATGGAAAGATTATTTTTAATTCTTGAACTCTAAAATAGATTATTTACTGAAGATAAAATGCTGAATAACTACAGACAGGAGGTGTGCAATACTGAAATTAACTTGAAATAAATTATATCACTTGAGGGGAGTGGGGAAAAGAACTTTGGAATTTTATTGGTTTAATGCTAGGATTTAGAGAAGTTTATAAGAAATGTCCTTTCTTGTAGAAAGTGAACTTTTTATTTTTTAAGTAAACTCTTGCTGGTTTTTCAGTAGTAGGAATTTTAATTGTGGACTTTTCAATAGCAGTGAGGTGGCATTAAGTATGGTAAGGCATACCGTTCCACATCTGTACTTGTTTTGGTGTCTGAACTTATGCTCTAAAAACTCAATATCTAAATGGCAGAATAAAATGCAAGGGTGGGAATTTGTTGAAAAAACCCCAAAACCTTCAGTCAGAAATGTCTCTTGTTGTAATATTTAGCTTTATTAACAGTCCATGTCAGCTACTTTTGTTGAATGACTCATAGGACCCATGCTTCAAAAGAAAAGGAGCTATATCTCCAAATCATATATTCAAATGTATGAATATTAACAGAAGAGTATTGTTATTTCTCATTGGAATCAAGTTTTGCTAAAACAGTGTGGTATAACCACTTTCTTACTTGGATGTAGCATGCATCCAATGTCATATATAGGGGAATAAAGAATAACTAGAATTTGGCCTGGTTTTGGCAGGGACACAGCTAATTTTCTTCCAAGTAGCTGGTACAGTGCTGTGTTTGAATTTAATATGAAGGTAATGTTGATAACACAGGGATGTTTTTGTTACTGCTGAGCAGAACTTGCACAGCATCAAGGCCTTTTCTGCTTCTTGTGCTGCCCCACCAGTGAGAAGCTTGGAGGCACAGGAAGCTGGGAGGGTACACAGCCTAGACAACTGATCCCAACCCACCCACCACTCTGTGGTGGCATCTCGACAAACAAACTGGGAGAAAGCTGGTTGGGAAGCCATTGGTCAGGAACAGTCTGGGCATTGGCCATTGGTGGGAAGTGGGCAATTGCATTTTACATCTCTTTTTCGTATATTCTAATTCTGGTTTTGTTGTTCTTATTTTCTGTCCCATTTCTGTTCTGTTAAACTGTGTTAAACTCAGCCCAGGAATTTAACTTTTTTTTCACCCCCCCTAATTCTCTCCCTCATCCCAGTGGAGGTTTGGGAATGAGTGAGCAGCTCTTTGGTGTTTAGCTACCTGCTGGGTTAAACCACAAGAGAATTCTAAAGGAAAAAAAAATGTTTAATTGTTGAACTATTATCTTGTGAAGAAAGATTATAGGGCCAAGGTATGTTTAGCTTAGTTTAAGAATTTCAAAAATGAACAGCATATTCCTGATACATTTTTATGTCTTCCAAGTGCTATGGTAATAAAAACCAATACTGTATAATGAATACCTGGTACCAAGTTGTAGCAAGTATTAAAGAATAGCATGTAGTGGAGTGATACAAGAGTCTGTGACTTAGGAAAACAAGAGATTATAAGGCCAGCTAAAACCAATGTAATAGCAATGAGTATAATGGTTTCATCACTTAAAATAGAATGAAATAAACTGATACAGGTTGTCATTTGCCTCATCAAAATAAACACCATGATTTTATAAGGATGCTAACTGGAAATGAGTCTGTAAGGTAGATGAATTATTTAATATGAAGTGTATGTTAGCATGAAACATGCTAAAAGTGATGCAGTGATATATATATTAATGATACGCATTAATTTTTAATAAACAAATATGAGTGTTCTGTGGCTGGCCTGTGTTTTCACATGTACAGCTAATTAATACAAGGATTTCTAATAAGCCTTTTTAAACTGGAATAAACAAGGGCAGTAAAAGATCAGCATTTCTGTCATTGTTTGGAGGTTTTCTTGACTGCGTTTGAGACCCGAAGCTGAAATATATTTTTACAGAGTAGAAGTTTTCAGACCCTCTCAGGAAATGAGTTCAAACATTCCAGTCTCATGCTTTCTGTCTTCACTTTCAGAGTCTAAACACACCTTCTGGAGGTGTTGCACAGTGTGAAACCATGCTGGTGTCGTTTTAGGTGCATGGTTTCTGCGTGTGTGTGTGCACAGCTGAACAGCTCCATGCCCCCAGCATTTGTAGCTGCTTTGAAATCGAGGCAGATGAAGTTGGTTATTTGCTATGGTAGTGGTTTCTGCCTGTGCTACCCCCGCAGGAATCTCATGACAGAAAGCAGTTATTCCTCTCTTTCCTTTAAACGTTGCTTCAGTTAAGATGAGGCAGTTTAAAATCACACTGCTTTAGAATATCTGAAATACAGGGAAAATTCAGTCAGGACTTGGGAGCAATGAATTGTGAAGGAATTTTTAGACATGAGCTGAAATGTTTTTCCTGAGAACTGGATACAGTTTAGTGAAGGCTTAACAGCTCCTCATACAAATGTTTTTCTTTTCTCAAAACAATAGAGGGATGGATGGGGAACCCAAATGCCATGGCCTGGCTGGGCAGTAGGAAGTCAACTATCGTGACATCTCACTATCAGAGGTGAATACTCAACCTTCTTTTTCACCTGTTCAGTCTAGAAAGTAGGAGCATTTGAGAAACATACAAGTAAGATAAATTTTATTTTGATTGATAAGATCTGAAGAAAAGTTGTTTCTGTAGTGGTGCCTGAATTATTTTGGTCTGCGTATTAGAAATGAGAATTTTTATTTTTTTAAACAATAATGGCTTCTAATCTCAGTTGTAGCATTTCTCTTTTTATTTCTTTTTTTAAACAAGCAGAATTTATATGCACAAACAGAATTAAAATCCTCATATGGTAAGAATTGAGTTAAAATAAAAATTGCCAAAAGGAATGATTCCACCTTGTAATACATGCCAGTCTCCAATATCACATTGAGTTTTTAGATTATTTCCCTGATCAATTATTGTTTAAGACTGTTTTGTAATTATCTGCTTACAGTGTTATAGTGCCTTTATAGGTACATTGCATAAAATGGCATACTCAAACTTAATCCTTCTGTCACAACTAATCATCTGCAAGATCACTGCTAATCTGGCTGCTTCAATTTAGGCTTTATTCCAGCCTAAATATCACCATTATATTTAGGCCAATTATGTCTCCAAAGCTAGACTTCTCTGTGTAATTATAACTTGCATTTCCTGCTAAATAACTAATAATTTCATCTTTCCTGGATAATAAGCACCTCAGGATTAAGTCTGAAAGTTGGGGGGTTTTTTGATCAGGATGTAGTTGTTCTTGATAACCAGGGAAAAGGTCACATTGAAAAATTGGTTTGCTGTAGGAGAAAATAGTGTAAAATAGGAAGCGGGAAATCTGCCAGAAGGAAAGAAGTGTGTTTTCCTGGGACCAGGGAGTCCTCACTCAGGCAGGAGCCAAAACAACGGCAACAGTGAGAGGGGAGGTGTGGGAGAAAAAGGCATTTTTGGGATGGAACCAAGTGTATAACGCAAGCACATCTAGAACATCCATGTGAACAACATAAAGGACTGTTAGGAAGGGGAGGAGGGCAGAAGTGAGCAATGCCTAGCAGCAGGAAACATACAGAGTTCATGGCATTTGAATGAGTATCAAGTGGAGGACAGTAGTTTTTGAAAGTTGGACAACAGAGCAAGCTGAGTCCCAACTTCGAGCCCTGGCAGGGAGCTCACCATTTGGGAACTGCAGAGGTTTTCTGAAAACAGAAGGAAGTGTTTGAAGAATTCATAGAAAATATGGGAGAGGAAAGAAAGGAAAAAACAAAGGCCTTCTGGAGATACTCAGTGAACCTGAGTTTGAGATGGGCACAGAGTACACAGCATCACTGCTGGACAACTGAGGTGTGGGTGTGGGCTGCCGGCAGAACCACAGCAAGATAAATAATAATGAATGCCATCTGAATAGCTAGGTTCAGACTTGCGGTGGCTTTAGGTGGAAAGCCAGGAACTCCTTAAAATCCTATCTTCAGAAATTTTATGTGTTTGTATCAAAAAATCTTGGACATTTACTATGATTTGGGGTAAGGCATTAAACCAACAGAAAGCTTTTTAATAGGCACTCCTTAATGCCTGTAAATATTTAGGTAGGGATTGTCTGCTTCCATTAGGATTCTAAGAACAGAGGTTTTCTTATCTGATTAAAATCAAAGTCCAGTGGAGCAGCTAATAAGATGAAGAGTTGAAATATAATCGTAAGAGCATGTTCTCAGATTTTGGACAGAAAGCTGTGTGACATTCATAGAGTACTGAGTACTCTGAGTATAAATTGCTTCCTGTAGCATCCAGTTAGAGGGCTGATCTTTATTTACCATTCACAGCCCAGACAAAAATAAAGTCTTGCTTGAATTAAATATTAACCTTGGATAATTTTGCTTAAATGTTTTTAACAACATTTAAATGTCTTATAAATTAAATACTAAACTTTCAAACTGAAAAATAAAAATATAAGGCCTTTTTTCAATTTCACTTTTGAATCAAAACAACTGACATGCCAATGGATTTTTGAAGTTCTTTTAAAGTTAAATTCACAAACTTTGGAATATAGAAGTTTGGTTGAAAAATCTTCCAGCAGGTCAGCTGTGAAAAATCCTATACACTATGATTGTCTTCACTAATCTGTTATTAAACTGATCTGTGGTCATGCCATATACCTTTCTGTGTTCAGATTATTACTGTTTCCTGTGTTCTTTCTGTTATATACATTAAAATGAGATAAAAAATAATGAAAAGCAAAACTAGTCAAATAAATATGTTTGCTTTGGACTTACATAAATTTTCTTTTCCTGTTGATACAGGTGTATAGTTAAATCCCTTTGAACACAGTTGAAATGACAGGGATAAATCTATAAGAGACTTGAAGAGTGTGGAGCCCAAAGATATTTGCATCATCTTTTTATTGGTTTGAACTGACATCACTTGGATCTCAGAAGAGATGGCAGTGGAGAAGGAGTTGGCAAAGTTCACTCCCTATCTGGATGTAATACATGACAATAGCCTTCCTGGGAAGGACAGTTCCAACCTGTCCAGACTCCTGAGTGGAATATTTTCATGAAGTATTTGAGAGTTAAATGTGAATACATTGTGAAGGATCTATTTTAAATGCATTCAAAAAATAATAGCTACAAAGCCTAAGGATATATCCATATGAAACATTGATTTCATCAGAACACAATCCCTTCACCCCCGATTTAATTCCTATCTATTTAGCTTATGCTAATCGAGTCTGCCTACAGCTATTCAAGCAATTAATAAGATAGATACCATGCAAACATATTGTCTTGTATGTCTCCTTCAGTGGTAATACCAAACAGAAAAAGAAGGATGAAATAAAATTTCTGCAGAGAGGAATGGAAGGCTTTATGAAACCCGCAGTACGTAACTCTGGTCTCATAGTACCTGAGTGGTAGGTAAATGTCAGGGCTACTAGGTGTGTAATTGCAGTCTTCATCATAACTGAAATCTTTTCTCTGTTGTTCAAAACCAGGAGAAATATTAAGCAAGTTCCTCCTTCAGAGGCTTGGCTTCAATTCTGCTCCTTATTGTCTGCACAAATAGCTGATACCCATCCACTGCAATGAGAAACTCATATTGCATTTTAGTATCTCTGATCCCTCATGCATGGATATATTTGTTCATGACTTTTTTACTGCTATCTTTCCATACAGAGCAACATTTCACAATTGCGAATGGTCTGTCAAACAGGCTATACTGACTAACACTAGCATATCTCAAGTCACTATTCAGAATTCATACCTACAGAGGTAAGCACTGTATTCTGAATACCGCTAGTTTAGCTTTGGTCAGGATCTATGTTTAATTTATTTAATTTTCCTATATTTCATGAGAATAACTAAAGCTTTGGGTATATGATTATTAAGCTTTTCATGAGACATATTTATACTCCAGCAGGGTTGCTAATGTTTATGGTCCTTTTTCATGATTTTGTGAATATATTAAAATATATATATATATATATACACACACACACATACTCTATGCATTTATATTCTTTATATTAACTGTAGCAAATTCAGCTTCTTTGAAAACAAATATATCCTGCAAAGACAGAAAATAACACACAATAATATTAGGTCACTGACAATGTAGGTAGAAATTGTGACCTATTTTAGCTTGTTAAAATAGTACTATGAAAAAATTACTGAAGTTTATAGATCTGCTTATTAGAGAGGCCAAATGCCTTCAGGTCCTGTTGATTCCTGCTGGGGTGGATATTCAGCACTCCTGTAAACCTGACTCTTAAGTGTTTGCCGCAGATATCTTTAAAATAGTGATTGCTTATTTGGCAAGAGCATGCATATGAGAAAAATACTGGTCATCAGCTCAGTATATTCCAGATGAAAAACAATCTGTTATGTATTGTTCTCTTATGATTCTCCAAGAGCTGTTTAGAAACAAACACTACTCATTCCAAACCTCTGCTGTTATCGCTGATGATACTGTTGCACAAATATATTCTGGTGTGATAAGGGGGTATGTAAATTGAAGATCTTTTTTGAAACAGGAGGTGTTTAGTGTTTCCCAGTCTCAATTTTGTTTTTGTATGTGCTGCTTGCCTCATTCATTAAAAAAAATAATTAAGATAAACTTATTTAAGTTATGTGTGCATTGCAAGGTAAAGCAAAGTTGTAAAGGAAATACTGTCTGAAACTTTTAATCAGAATATATTAAAAGTATGTCAATTAAAGTATATATTGTGTCTGATTTGAAGACCAAAAAATCTATTATATATTTCTGGGCCATGTATACAAGATATATTGCCTTGAGCTAGGTTATGTTACCCCTTTCTTCAGTGGAAAGGAAGTTTTAGATTTGCTATCACAATGTTGACAGGGGAAAACCTCCAGTGTCTCATATCTATACAATTGGTTAGAAATCCAAATCTAAGGTGAGACACCAGCTAAGCTAGGCAAAACTCATTACATTTGCAGGTACAGAGGGTGACATTTGAAAAAGACGTGTAACAGAGGCCTGATTTCAATACACTGTTGGAAGAGGCTTGTTGCCTTGCATGGTTGAATTACGATTACAGAATTTTTTTCCCATGTTTCCCATAATTACTTATGTAGCTGCCAGAATGGTAAGTGAAGTCTGCACTCAGGCTTTCCTCTGGAAAATCTACAGGAACATTGTAGCCATGTCGTATGAGGTCAGGTGCATGGATGATGAATCTCAAGAAGCATTCAGTAGCTAGTAAATGCTGTGTGCATTTTGAACTGCACAAATGGATAGGTGCTTTTGGCCTAGTTTCACCTTCTCCTGACTCTGACATTTCTCCTGCAGGACACCAACAAAGTGTCTGTTCTTCGACATTTGGGATTTTAGAGATGATTTATATTGCAGAAGGCTGAATAAGGAGTGTTCCCTGATTGCAGCCTAGTTTTTCTGGTTGCAAGATGGAAAGTAATATGTTGCCTATTACCGCAGTGCATAGCATGGCTTTCTTGAAGTTCACTAACTTGGTTTTGTCTTCAAGGCGAAGATCAGATCTACTGTTTTCTGCCACTTTTAAGGAAAGGTATCTACCTACAGAAATACCTATAAAGTTTTATAAATAGCTGAATAGGTACAGCAATTGCATTGGCTCTTTGGTGAAATGCATTTGGTATAAAATTGTAGAGATGCCAAGAAAAGCTTTCTGGTTACATGACAGATGCAGAAACCCTTTTCACTCCTCTTTCTGTTTGCTTCTTTAAAGGGGGTTCATCCTGTGTTTAACCCTCAAAGAGAGGGACAGGCACCACAAAAAATGCAGTACAAATTTGTTGTGAGAGAGACCTCAGGGCCCTGAGGTAGCACAGAAGATAATCTGTAGATCTGAGGTATCACAGTTAAGTGTTCGTTGATGATTGCTGTGGGCAAACACGTTGAGTGTACACAGACATGATTTAAGGTTGGGAATGACTTGGAGTAATGCTGCTCTGCAGAGCGTGCCAGATGCTTTTACCAGGCTTATTGACAACAGCTTTCTGCAACAAATGGTTTGTTCTGTAGCACGTCACCTGCCGTCATCCTCGTGTATTCACACTGACACTCCAAGGTCATATGGCAGATGAAAGAAGAGTTCAAATACTTGTTCACTGAGGCACTATTTAAGTAAGCTAACTTATTTAGGTTAAATAGGTTACAGTTTTAATGGCTGTTTTTCCAGACTTGCTGTACAGAGGAGGGTTTGAAGAGACTTTCTAGGTTACCAGTTTTTCAGGTTTTAGTGGTACCCACTATTACACAAACATGACAGTTTGCCTAAAGCAAGGAGAATTGGTCAAAACACAATGTTCCTCTCCCCCGTGGCTGCCAATACATTTAAAAATGTCTGTGATGTGCATACAGTTATCATGATTTATAATGTTATTTGTTTACTTTGCATTTCTGCCAGCTTCACTCCCTCAGTCCACACGAAGTAGCAGCTTTGCTGAAGGACTTAGACACTGTAGTTTAGCCTATACCACCACCTTCTTGTATGTCTTCACTGGCATCATGCTTCACGAGTACTATGTTTTGCTGTACTCCAAAAATGCCCTGTTTACTGCTGTTTTCCTTCTCTTCCCTGGTCTGTTTCTGCTCCTGATGCTCCTTCCTTTTTGTCTCCTCTCTTTGTCTCCCTACAGTCTCTGGCTGGTGCTTTTTCTTTTGCAGTCCTTTTTGCCTGGATAGCTGCCTGTATCTCTCAAATCCTAATCATCACTGAAACCCTTAAAATGAATTTTCTTCAAGGAGCTTTTCTGGTTTATTTGCTTTTCCTGTAGTCTCAGTTTGTTCCTCAGTTTGTTTGGGTATCCTTCCTCTCCCTTTTCTATTGGGTCTTATGGGCTGGGGCAATAGGAGCCACAGAAAAGACATTAATCTGGGTTTGTGAATCTGTTGTGCATTACTGAAGGCCATAGCAGTGTCACAGTGCCGTTTTTATCCTTGGTACCAAGGATACAAAGCTGTAAAAACTCCAGTTCTTATTTCATGCTTTCAGTTCTGACAGTTCCATCAGCTGGACTACACAGCAGCTGCGAAACTCATATTTGCAGCACTCCTTTCAATGTCACCAGCAGCTCTTTGATTTAAAAGAGATCAGGGAGGAACGTACTGGTCTAAGTCTGGCTCTAATGAAGTTGATATATGAGGTCCACAAATGATTGCTTCCTCTTCACACTTTCTTGCTTTCTCTTACTGCTCACAGGGCCAGAGCTGTTTGTTGTTCCCTCACTGAGACACCGACGGCAAAGGTAGTGGAGATGCTGCTGGGGTCAGAAGACTGAAAACTTGAAGCTGACTTGCTGAAGGACATCTTACTGCATCTGAAAGATACCTTTGCTTCTTTGCATAACCCCTACCAAATCCTTTGTGCTCTTTGAAGCTGGCAGACTGTTGTTTGCTTTAATGGTTGTAAAGCCTGTTTTGCAGTTTAACTCTCAAACCTGAGTGTGAGGTTCTATGTACACAGTATATGTTCAGACAGTGTATAATCCCTTTGAGACTGGTTCTCTAGAACTGTTCACTGTGTATACCATCAGGAATTTTAGTTTTAGTGTGTAGCTGAGTTTAGCTGCTTTTGCTGTATGAGGTTATTTGTTCCTGTCTTACAGTCTTGTTTGGGTTTTAGGAGTTACCCTTTTGTTTTCCTTTTCTCTTAAAGAATTTTTCCCCTACAGGTAGCTAAGAGACAAATCACTGAGTACTTAAGAAAGACAAAAGACCTAGCCACAAGAAGAGAAGGTCTGCGAGCTGCCTCTTTTTACTTGAAGTGGGGGTGCACACCCTAGTGCAGTGTTCTCTCGGCGTTTGGGGGGAGAGAGAGAGGCCACGCTCGCTTCTGGAGGAGAACTCACCACTGCTGANCCGAGAGAGGCTGGCACTGGGTTACTGGTTCTGTTTTGTTGTTACTGCCGTAGTTATTGTTGTTGGTTGCCTTGTTGTTATATATATATATACATATATTAGTAAAGAACTGTTATTCCTATTCCTCATATCTTTGCCTGAAAGCCCTTAATTCCAAAATTATAATAATTCGGAGAGAAGGGGGTTTCATCCTCCATTCCAAGAGAGGCTCCTGCCTTCCTTAGCAGAAACCTGTCTTTCAAACCAAGACAAGTCTCAGTGCATTTACATTAGTAACACATAAGCAATTTCTTGAGCTGCTTGCTCTCAGGCATATATTGTATAGGCACTATATTTGACTTGAAGGCTTTTTCACCTCTGAGGTGAATCCTTTTCCTGAATGCTTAAGAGAAGAATGTTAGAGGCTGCTGCTTAGCATTTTTGCAAAATAAAGACCCACGGAGGTGCTTTGTTTGTTTAGGACTAAATAATTTTACATTGTAATTTAGTGCTTAATGCTTTCTAGTTTTCCCTTGCAGGAGAAAAAGTAATAGGAAGAAAGGTTATGTGGAGGGGAAAGAATCAGCAAAAGTAGTGTGTCTCTTTGCACAGTTAAAATAACAACCAAAAAACACCTATCCCAGACGGTAGTGAAGAAAAAAAGTGTGGTTTTGGTGAATATCATGGGATCAGAAACTCTATGACCGTATTGTGAATAGTGAGTCTGAGAAAAAAAACCCTGGAGGCATGAGATTGTTTCACAGCTAGTGAGTAAAATCACACTGTGTTCTCCCACTCTACGCTTCCTTAGCATGAAAGACTTTTGCAAGCATTAAAATCTTAAATGAACTATTAAATTATCAAAATTCTGTTGATTATGAAAAGCATCAATAAATCAGTTTGGGAAAGAAATTGCTCCTCCTGTTAGCCTGTAATGTAGTTTGAGAGTCCCTTTGATGTTTTAGGACACCTTTGTTGAGGTGAGCAGAGCATATATGAAAATGCTGCAACACCTCCAACCTTATCTGTTCCTCATGATCATTCCTTATGTGAAATGCTTTAGAACTTCTTTTTGTGTGACGTTGATTAATTGCAGTGCATCACTTTTCACCACTGAATACTCCTTCAGTGCCCAACCCCAGTGCCTCCCTTATTTTATCTCCTACTATGCAAGAACTTTCTTCTTCATCACAGTGCCACTTGCAGATTTTAAGGTCAAGCAGCTGCATGCTGTGGATATGTATAGATATTTCTGCTGAGTCTTTACTCTTCCACTGATACAGCTACTAGACTGAAGCTGCAAATGGACAAGAAAAGGAAAACTTCCCTTAAGCACTTCCATCTACCCATCTGCCCCTCTCTGAACCAAAATTTCTAGGGTTTAATGTTTTTGTAAGAATGCCAGTTTGGCACTATAAGCAAATAAGTGAAGGGAAAAAAACCTGAAACAAAAAAAAAATTCAAGCTTTTAATTAGGAGAGGTCTGGTTTTGTATTCTAAATTTTTATCCTCAGCGGAATGGAGATCTTTAAACTGTTCCCTTAAGGATTTCTTGGTAAAGAGTTTCCATTCTGTCAAAAGGCAGTTATCTCCAGAGAAAATCATGTCTGAGCTGCTAGACAGTAAACAACCGTGCCGTTCCACAGGGTCTAGGGTGACCTGGATAAGGTTAAAAGTAAAGGTAGTGACAGCAGTACAATCCTTCCAGAGTGTCTGTGTACATGTGCATGTATAATGTTGACTATGAATATTTATTTAACCTTAGTGTAACCTCAGTAACTTTAGTTTTGATTATAGGTGCCAGGTTTGCCCTTGATAAGTGGAAGGGTCCTTTTTGCTATTGAACAGCTGCAATTTCTCCATCAAATCACCTCATCCAATCTCTTAGCCTTTCCCTGCCTAAGAGATCCAGGAGGTTTTTTTATTTTCTTCAACTACCCATAATTTCTTCATCATTTCTCTTTGCACTTGGAGCATGGTAATAACATATCTTCTGGTATGAAATGTATTTGGATTAAATGTTCAGGCTAGTGAAGGGTAAAGTGAGCAATCTGGGTACTCTTTTGCTACTCTCCTACCTTAAAGAGACATTCTTGGGAAGGGCCATTAACTAGCAACAAGAGATGCATGCATTACTGTTTCATTATAATAAATACCATCTGGTTGTGTTATGGAAAGGATGTAGAACTAACCTCCCACTTCAGTTTTTTTTTAAAAGGCATGGCTGACTTGATGACTATGACTAACATTTGTCCTGTAGTCGTATGTAAGCCAAGCTAAGTAAGCTATAATTCATGCTAGAAATATTGTACAAAAAGTGGTGTGAGTAGCTGGTGAAAATCGCAATAAAATCAGCTATGGTAACTAGGCTTGAAAGCTTGCAAATTTCCCTGGTGGCAATTTTCATGTTATTGATACATGTTGAGAAAAATCTCAGTATATTTTTCAGAATGCTTTTGGTTCTTCTACCAAAAAAAGGAGATGAAGTGGTACAAGAAGGACTGGATGGCAGCCCACCTCCTTGGAGTCTGTAGCTACTTCCCAGGAAAATAGCAACAGCCATAGCTACTCTGATCTCTTGTCAGGAGGACAGAAAGGAACAAGCCTTGACTCAGAGAAATGTAGCAGGCTTGCCTTGGGCTCCTCCTCAAATTCCCTGGGTTAAAAACTAGATCATTCCAAAGCTTGATAGTTTTTCTTTAAAGAATTTACATTTTTCATAATTTTTCAAAGTTTATAGTCATTTGAGAAATCCCAAGTTTCCTACACCTTAGAATTTTTGATTCATAGAATCATTAAGGCCCCCCGAGCCTCCTTTTCTCCAGGCTAAACACCCCCAGCTCCTTCAGCTGTTCCTTATAGGATTTGTACTCCATACCCTTCTACAGTTACATTGCTCTTCGCAGGAGTCACTACTGTTTCTAAGGGAAAACACATTTGTTGTGTTTAATTTTGTTTGCATTTGTTTTATAGATTGTTATTTGTTTGTTTGTTTTCTTTTCTGCTTCCTTGCTCTAAACTGTCACTCTGAATTGGATAACTATTCCTCAGGAAAAGTTATTAGTCTCATGTAAACAGCATTTGTACTTGACCCGTAAGTGTTATTTTCTTCATTGTGAAAAGGAGTAAGAAAAGGAAGTAATTCATAGCTATTTCATTATTTATTCTCAGAGTTGTAGCAGAAATGTAAATTTCATTTCTGAACACAAAAATTTTAAAATACTGTAGAATGTAGACTATGGCTGTGATGACTGCTTTTTTTCAAATGCAGTTGTGCATTTTACCTCAGTGCACAGATTTATACCAAGCAAACATAGTAACGTATGGTTAGGTTGGGTGCCTGTTTTCAAAAAATTGCTTACATGTTTAACTAACCACTCTTATTTTTGAAATAATTCACTAAAGTCACTGTAGCAAATAATTTGAACACTTCAGCAGCATTCTTTGAAGTACTATTGCTTCAAGCATGTAAAGCTAATGACTCTGTCTTCTAAAAAAATACATTTGTGGTGGCTGAGGGAGCACCCCTTGTTTTTTAGCTTTTTTCTGCATTGCAACTGATATTTTCGAGGCTAATGGTAACAGCAAGTGAGTAGCTGAGTTCCTGGTGTGCTCAAACAATCTTAAGGTCTAAAGATCATAAGAAAAGCAAGTATCACAGCTTTTGTAATTAAAATCTCACAGACTGGCAATTTTTTTTTGTTTGTATTGCGTACATCTTTGAAGTAAACTTTGTAATTTTACTTGAAATAGCGTTTTGAGAAGCTTGGAAACTGAATATCCAGACTTATTCATAGGAGGAGTTATTGAAATGCTAGACAATTTTGTGAAATACTGTGTATATGACCAGCTGAATAACCACAGATGTCTAATCCTGATAACCCTGATGAAGTTTTATGCTGCTGTTTCTTAGTGCTAACATTGGCGGAAACAGCATCCTTTGATTCTTGAATTGATTTCTGTTCACAAATGTGCTGTGATATGATGGCAGATGATCAGCAAAAAATTAGAACTTAAGACAGAATGTACACTAGCACATCCAAAATGTACAGATTTATTCCATGTAATAGTATATAGCTGCTAACCCTTCAGTAAATCCAGCTTGTCTCAACCTTAAGTACCACAACACCTATAAACTTACAAGCAAACCCACATGTGAACCATTTGGATGAAAAAGCAGAACACTTTGCAAAGAGTGCATTTGCAAAAAATCCCCCAAACCCCAAAAAACCCAACAAACCCACAAAAAAACCCCAGCAGGGAGTACCAAATGTATGTGGAATATATGTCAGGTCACAGCTGTAAAGTAGACTCTGTGTGTGGTCTGTGTTGAAGTAGAAACACAAAATACAGTGACAAAGAAGGCAACATTGCTTTGCATTTATTTACTAATGTTTACAAAAGTTGTGAATGTATAGCAATGCTAAAGATTAGCTGCTGCTAGAGCATCTCTTGAGATGACTCACAAGATATAGCATGGAATTTAAAATGCAAAACAGGAATGGGAAGAACTGAGCTTTCTTCTCACATCCTTGTCTCCTCCAGTGGTCTGTTCATGAAATCTTGGATTGCCTGATGTAGGGGTAACCATTTATTAATTGAAGCTTTCAAAGCTGTAATCCACCTAGAAGAAATGAAAGACCAACAATTGTCTCTGATCAAATGTTGTGTATACATTTCTCTGTGCTTTGAAACACGACTTTAGTCAGTGGGGTTTGTTCAACTCTGTTACCATGTGTGCTGATAATCAGTGGATTGGAGAGATGCAAAAGGTGGAGGAGTTGGCTACAAAAACAATATGGCTTAACTCAAATTTTCCAACATACTGAAAAGCTTTGTATTTCATTAAATTAAAACCCAGGTAGTATAATTAGTAGGCTTTATGTAAAAACTCCCACTGACAGATGTGGAATTTGACTGGATTATGGTGAGGTAATTTATCTTCAGAACATGTTTTCATTGGCCAATTTGCTTAAATTAATTAAATTCTAATGGTAATTGATAGAAGTAAATAATTCTTGGGAATGAGGAGAATATACACTCCATTCTCACTAAGGAGAGGTGCCATAGCTTTTGTGTTCAGTATAATCAGCCACACATAATTGTGAAAGGCACCTTATCCAGGTTTATTTCCAAACCTCCGCAAGCCAGCCTTGCAGTTGTTCCAGCATTGACAAGAATAGAACTGATGACTCACAAGTTCCAGTATATGTTTTACTGCAGTTTGACTAAGGCTACTGCTAAAGGGAAATCTAGGGGGAAGAGTGAAAACAGACTGCAAAATTGTCACTAGATCTTCCCAAGCCACAGAGTCCTTGCTCTCCTAAAGTCTGGTAAATAAACTGGAAAAAAAAGACATAGAAAATGTTTGGTTTACCTTTTGTTTTCATTTACATTCTCTGCACATAAGTAAAAGGTTTTAAATTCTTCAGATGGAGGTTTGAGTTCAATTACAGATCTCCTGGACCCCAGGGACTGTTCACTCACAATATAGCCTTGCAGGTAAAGGCCACCTGGACAGAATAAAATAGCATGCATCATGTACATTGCAGATACTATTTATAGAATTACTGCCAATTACAAGCATACCAACAAATCTGGCAAATTGGATTTTCAGATTGGTGTATTCACAGAATTTTACAGAATTTACATTTAAAAATGTGGAAGTTCAGTTTCTTTTTCTTTTATGAAAATTGATTTCAAAACTTTGTAAAATAAGCTTCCTGTCTATCAAATGATGAGCAATAGAGATATATTTAGCTTTTCATTAAATAAGACGTGGTAAAATATTTTTCCTAGCTTTTGACTGCCTTTAATGAGGCTGCCTCAAGCCACTGTAAAGTTCTTTGGAAGGGGGGGCTCTTGTTGCAGATAATTTCTTTTTCTTTAAAAACTAAAGGGATGTGAATTTCAACATGAAAAAATATTACTAAAACCAGTTTTAGTTACTCCTGCTGCCATTAGTAACTGAAATGTCATAGCAGGCCACACTAGCCAGCTGTGAAGGAGAGGCATTAGACAGAATTTGATCTTCTGGACATTTTCATTGTAGCCTTTTTTTTTTGTTCTTTTTATTTATTTTTTTCCTCCAGCCTTTACTTCAGTGCAACTTAAAGTGTAAATTCACTTTATCCATACATGATGAACAGTCAAAAAGATATGCAGAATAGGGTCTGTATTTTTTGGGGGCGTCTCACATTTAGGCACAACAGCACCAAATTAATGTTCTAGCATTGAAAAAGATATGAGAGAATGAGGATATGTGGTAAAAATGAAAAAAAAAATGCAATAACAAGAAAAAACCACTACCATATAAAAGAATTTTTATGTAGTAGGATATTTAAACACCGAAAGAAAATATTTGGGCGTAGGAGCATAGGCTTCAGGGTCATAAATGCATAAAACTTAATTTCTGCCCTTCTGTTAATTCATTGCTTTTCTCTGGGCAAACCTTAGCTTTGGTTTCATGTAGAGAGGAAATCCCTGGTCATTTCGTAATTGCCTTTGGCAATGAAGAGTGTTATGCAAATGATACAAAGTGGAGCACCTTTCCCCGGATCATAATAGCATAAGCCCTAAGAAAAGTTTTTCCCTTTTGATCCAAAGACTGGCTAGAAAGCAAAAAGAAAAATATTTTCTTTCTGTTTCTTCTGACTGCCACCTTCAGTAGCACAGGGAGAAAGCATTAGCAGGTCCTCACCCATCCCCTCTCTGTGTGTGAAGTGAGCTCTGCTTGCAATTGACCCCAGTAGCATCATGTTGCTGTTTTGAGAGTGGGCAGCCACCCTCTCCTGCTGTTGGGAGGGCTCCTCGATGGCAGCTTTAGCTGCAAATGACTGTCACATCCTGGACCATCAGGCTCTCCTGCAGTAGGAAAGTTCTGCATATTGAGGGGTTGAATAGCTTTAACAAAGCCATGTGATAACCTGGTAGTTTCAGGAAAACCAGTCTGAGTTCATGGTATCTTCCTAACATGCAGGATTTGACAGCTTTCAGAAGACTGCCATCAGTGGGACTGCCTCAAGCCACCATAAAGTGCTTTAGAAGGGTGGATCTTGTTTCTGATACCTGCTCCTGGTGCACAGAATAACTCAATTTCAGAAAGAAAAAATCAGACTGAGGGAGGAAAAGGGAAAAAGACTGGAGTCAGGAATGAGGTGGCTAGTGAATAAATAGACATTGAGTCTGGTCGTCCTTCATTTACCTTCATAGAACAGCATGAATTTCCTGATAAGAAACTCTCATTAATGGTAAAAATTCTACTTGGAAACTGCAGTGAAACATTTCTACTTCAATAATCAATTAAAATCTAGGAGCCATCCCTACCTTGGGCAGGTGTAGACCGGAGAGTAGCATAAAAGTACAAACAGCCATCCTTCAGAATGCAGTAGTGCTGAATCCAGACATCTTTGCTCCTGTCCAGCTGGTGGAGAAGCCCCAGGCACTCAGGGTTCTTGATAGCCAATGGTGGGAGTGTAGTGTTATGCAGTGTGACATCTACCCACACATGGTTCTGTAAAGTAAGCATGTAATGGAATGTTCTAGTAAAAAACTAAGGATGCTGGTATGAAAAGACACAGGCTGTAGTCTTCTGCCAAGAAATTAGCTTTCATTGTGAAAATCTTTTGAAAAGTTGTGCGGCTTTGGCTGGAATAGTAGCTAGTATGGGGCTGTGTTTGGGTTTTGTGCTGAAAACAGTGTTGACAACACAGGGATGTTTTAGTTATTGCTGAGCAGGGCTTGAACTGAGCCAAGGCCTTTCTGCCTTTCATCCCACCAGTGAGGAGGCTGGGGATGCACATGGAGTTGGGAGGGAGCTCAGCCAGGCCAGGTGACCCTACCTGACCACACGGATATCTCAGACCATAAAACATGCATATGAAGCTTGGGGAAGAACGAAATGGGGGAAAGTTTGGAGTGATGGTGTTTTTCTTCCCGAGTACCCATTACATGTGATGGGGCCCTGCTCTCCTGGGGACAGCTGAGTACCTGCCCAGCCATGGGAAAGGGTGAATGATCCCTTGTTTTGCTCTTCCTCTGTGTATTTTTACTTTACCTATTAAAATGCCTTTATCTCAACCAACTAGTTTTCTCACTTTTAGTCTTCTGATTCTCTCTCACACTGGGAGCTAGTGAGTGGGCAGCTGTGTGGGGCTCAGCTGCTACTAGCGTTAAGTCACAACAAAATTCAATGCTGAAAATGAAACTACAAAAATGTATATGTGATGGCAAATATCCAAGTGTCTACTCTCTTCTTAAAATAATGATTTGTCTTTTCTGCATCTATTTTATTTTGCAGGTACAAACAGGATTACTTCACAGCTGTGTGAAGTTTTTTTAAAAATTGCCTTGTTGATTGCTTGACTTCAGTAGTCTTTACTGTATATAATCTGGCAAGACAAAATTCACCATCTGCTCTCTGGGTTTTAGAGAAAATGTCATGGTGTCAGAGGATACTGCATTCAGACTTGGATGGAAGCACTACCACACACAAAATGTTTGCAGATGCCTTCCCTTCCCTTAGAGAAAGCAGAGTCTCTTCTATTAACGAAATTACCTTATCGTCATTGACATGGGAAGAAAAAGCTCAACCCATGAAGCATTGCCATCATATGGGCTATTTGTATGGTAAGATAATCCAAAAAGAAAATCAGGAAAAAAAGTAATGTATTGTTTTATAAAACCAAGTTATAAAATGTGAGATTAAAGCATTTCTTCTTTAAATCTGAGAGGTGTTAGAATCTCAGCCTCTTCTAGTGTGTTTTGCCATCTGCAATACACATTTAGAATTCCCCATCTACCAGTGTCATTGTCGTTGAAATCCATGGGGGCAATATGTGCGATAGCAACATCTTCTTATTTGTTTCCATAGGGGCTTTCTTTTGCATTTATTTATGATATTTATTTATAATCCTTGGTAAGGCAATGACAGAAGAAAGATCTGGCACAATATAGCTATTGCAGCAAAGAGCAGAAGAGAGCTCCAGTAACACTAGATGTGTTCTTAAAGCAGTTATCCTTGTAGATTCATTAAGAGGGCACTGGTGTCAGTATAATGGTCTCCTAAATCACTGTGTTGTGAGATCTACAGTAACACACAAGCTATTGCAAAATGTCACAAAAAGACGAAAACAAAAAAGAAGGAAAATACAATCTTTTTCTACTCAACTGAATGGAAGGTCTGGTTGGAAGGTTAGGAAATGAAAGTGAATTACTAAATCAAACATTTATTTCAAAAAAGGTTATTGGTTGCTCAAAGACGAAATCTTAAAAAAGATAAAGCAGTCAAAAATAAGATACAGTGGCACAGAAAGGAGCCAATTTACTGTGTTGTTAATGGATGAATGCATGAATGAGCCTTCTATGTATATCTAATGTTGGAAATTTTATACAACAGGTTATTTATGCATGCTACACTACAGAAAGACTCTTTTGATATGTTTTGTCTATGTGAGCCTTTATTATCCTTTTTGGCTCAGGCTGTTTTATTGTTTCTTTAGGTTAGGGTACACACTTTCAATTGTTAGATTTATTTCTGCTGTTTTTCAAGTGTGTGGATTGCTTCATATTGTTTTGAGAAATGCTCAGGAAGAATATACTTGGAAGCAAGTTTGGTTTTGCACTTATAACCTCAGCTGAAAGCTAAAGCCAAAAGAAATATATGTTTGATCAATTTTACTTCAGTGCAAAAGGTATTAAAGAAACAAGAAACACCTTTCACTGTTTTGCAACCCATCACTAAACTCTGCGGAAGGAATCACTCATGCCACTTTTTTTTTTCACTCATTAATGCAGGTTTTACTTTGTACCTTGCAATTTTCGTAGTTTTTAATTGATGATTTTGTTTTATTTGCAAATAAAAAAGGTAGACCTTGATACTTATTCTTCATTTCAGCTTCCCATTAAAAACAAGCTGGCTTAGCAGCTAAACCTCTTTAAAAATTTTTTCAGATCAACAGCCTATTTTTATAAAGGTGATCTGTCTATAGCAGGAAAGAGTAGGACTCATGGGGCCGGGAAAGGGCAGACTAAAATGTCTTTGACCTCTATGGTTCCAAGTCTGGAAATACTAAAATTAGCTTTTCTATTCCCAGTTCAGGGGTCAGCCAGAGACTATTGATACTGAATTATGCTGGGCTAAGCAAGGTCTCCCAGTACCAGCTCAAGATTAGTTATGGCTGTATTTTTCCCAGCCACAGGGGCCAGCAGAGAGCGTAACAGTGTAAAGAGATGGCTAAGTCAATTTTTATCAGCCTACTTGTCTTTCTTTACCTCTGAAAACACTGAAAAGAAGAACTCAGCAATTATGCCTCATCACTACCCAATATTCTGCTGGAAAAAGTGGGTTGCCTGCAATCAAGTCAGAATTGTGGGGAATACTTAGGAAGATATGGCCCTTCTCTCCTTTTACCCTAGACAGTATTACACATTCTTGTGAGACTCATCTCTACCCTTGCTTTCTGCCTGCTACACTGATTTCATGTTATGTTTCCAAACTAGCTTAAAGCTGCTGATATCTGGAGAGGGAGCATTTTGATTAATTCCACCATACGGCAGCAAAGCATATAAGCCGTGTCATAATTCTCTATATGGCTCTCAGATTGGGAGAGATTCACAGCCCAATAGAACGAAAGTGTGCAGCTTCCGTGTTGCTCTCTGCACCTGACCATGTACAAATACAGCTACTCTCTCTCAGTCTTCTGCACAATCTGCGGTACACATGCTTCTCACCTAAATACAGCATTACCTGATGGACGGGATGCACTGCTTTATCCATAGCCTCCAGCCACCTATAATATGACAAAAGGTAAGAATAGCTTCATTTGGTACAGCAGAACAAATATGCTTCACTGCCTCTTCTAATTCTTGCTGACATATGCAGCATCTAAAGGAATGCACAATTTTCAGGACATATTCAAGGCTTTAAGTCAGAAAAGTAGTGGAAAGTAAAGAAAAGTAAGTCAGAAAAAATAAACAATGATGACTCTCAAAAATATGTCTCAAAGCTTGCTATGTAACACATGGCAATAAATAAAGGCAGACAAGGGAATAAATAAATTCCAGACAAGGGAATCTATGTATCAAAATACATAGTTCAAAATATAATTACATGTTCAACAGGTCAGGTTAATGATCACTCTTCTTTTCTTTGTCACAATGCAGATAATGAATTTGTAGGAAACCCCTGAAATTGGAAACTACAGAATAAAGCAAGCTATTTATTGGCAAAGGTATATTCTGTTGTGCTATGGATGATATAAAATTTGGAAATGGAAAATGCTCTGCTGTTACAATGGTGGGTTATGTTAAGTAGTAAAATGATATAAAAAAATGGGTGTATGAACACAAAAATGTCAATTCACAGCTTTAATTTTTTGACAATTCACAACAAAACAAAGAGGAAAACAAGATTAGATTTTAGTACTTTTTGAAAGTTATTACTCTGTTGCTCGTGTTACAGGTGATTTTAGTGTCTTTGTTTTGTCAGCTGTTGGCTTTGGGAAATGCAAAACAGTTTTTTTAAAGTCTAACTCTGTGTCAAACCCAAAGACATTGCCTCTTATCAGAACCAACCTGCTTTTGTGGCACATTTGCATTATAAAATACTAAAAGGAAAATGTGACAGAACGACAGAAAAGGAGATGAAGATGGGATTATATTTATTACTAGCACTCTCCTTGTTGGCAGAAGAGAGACTGATAAGCAAGTTTAAATCCACGGGAAAATTTACACTTCCATTTGATAGAACAATGGGAGAAAACACATGAGAACAGGGGAGAAGTTTTTGTTCTCAAGATAAATCAAGAATTCAGTGGGGTAACAAAACATGAACGTTAAAGATTTTATTTTAAAAAAAACAGCTATGGAACTGAAAAATAATTTTTGAAGCTTCTGCAATTGAGAATTAGAAACACTATCTTCCCTTAAGCTGCTGATAGATTTTTAATTTTTTTCCCTAAGGATCAAGGTAGGTATTGTGAATATCCTCCAAAGATTCAACCTCCTTCTCCCCACACTGGAATAACAAAACAGATGCTGTCAAAATGAAAGATCACTTACCTCTTCATTTCTTGGTTGGAAGTTGCACAGAAGTAGAAAATCCTATTTCCAGCTTGAGGTATGCATTTAAAAACAAATGGTTTACCCAGACTGGTGTCGACACCAATTTCTGCTCCTTCCAGCTTTGTTACTTCCAGGGGTCTGCACTTCCCTTCATCCTGCAATTAGAAAGAAAAAGTGCCCAAAGTTCAGAACTAATATTAAACTGATCCCTGTGAGATGGGAATAAACTCAGGGAATATTCAAAGTGCTAAAGCTCTTAAGCTTTTGAACCATCATATAGTTTAATGATCAGCAGTGCAATCTCAAATGACAAACTAGTCAAACACCCTCTAAACTTGCATCAATGTTTTTGCTCTCTTAATTGTTTTTTGGTTCATCAAAAGCCATATCTTCAGGGAAAAAAACTTTGTAGGTATGTGTAGGTATTCCAAACATTGAGGGTGCAGCTGAGTGATACAAGGATTTTCAAAGCGCACTGAAGAATTTAGAATCATGGGTCTCTCTGCTAATCAGTGCAATGCTTGCAGTTTGGTTTATGCTGAAAACCTCACCTTATATGTGTAGATACAGGCAAAAAAGACTTAAAATTGAAAATAGTGAGCATAATTTGAAAGTCAGGATTTCAGTTCCTTTGCAAAGTTGCTGTAAATATCATTGTGTTCATAAACCTTCCCACACAATTCAGACAACCTTCAATGGAGAACAATCCAAAACCCTTTTGCTTGTTCCTGATTGTGCCAAAGCTCTGAGACTGAAGGGCACTGCCAATATCTTCCCCTGTGGTTAGTAATGAAAAGCCATTAAGCTCTTTAATGCACATAGGTAGGTGAAGCAGTTTATCCCCACACTTTCCCAGTCCAGCTCCCCTTAAATACATGTCTTAACTCAAAACAAAGGTGCACACATCTGGACAGTGAACTCCGTGTTTTAAAAAATATTCTTAGCCCCTTTCCTTTGAAGATCTGTGACTGGAGCTCTAACAATTGCATCAAATTTGGCAAGAATAAAATGAAAAAAGAAAGTTAATACTGGGGCCTATGAAGAACATTAATGCAGTTTGCAAAATACATAGATGGTGCTGTCTCATAGAATAAAATTGGTTGATTGTTGGAAGTTAATTAAATTTTGTCAGTAGGAGCTGAACTGTAATTGCCCCATGTAATTTTTTCTTAGCCTAAAAATAAACATATAGAGCTTCCCATAAAAAAAAATGCACCTGTGGGAATTAAATAGTTAAATACTTGATTGTATTCTCACTGGCACATGTAAGTATCTCTTTGTCATACATATTTCTTCTGTAGGAACAAAATAATCCCTAATAATGACAAAAGTATAAATAAAAATTCATGAATACATTTCTTTAACATTGCAAAGACAGCATAACTAAAATATGTATTCAGATCCAAATCCCATTCCTAGAGCAAAGCACGGCCAGTGCTGTGCAAAGGAGGTATTATTCAGTAGGATCCTGTCCATAGTCCTGAAGGCAATGGTGACTTTAGATACTGAAATGACTGACCACTATTACTGCACATCCCTATAAACTTCTTTTGTAAACACTTTCTGTGGTGTCTAGAATGAATGTAAATAGAGGTTCTGTGGCACCAAGAATTATTTATGTCCACTGTGTTTCAAACAAATATATCTAGGAAGGGAATAAGATGGATTTGAGGCATTTAAAGGGAGACCAAATGCCCTTCACTGACTAATAGAGAGCCACATTCCCCTAATTCTGACAACCCAGAACACAGAATCATAGAATTGTTAAGGTTGGAAAAGATCTCCATAATGATCATGCCAAACCATTAGCCCAGCACCACCTTGTTCACTGCTACCACCATGGCCCATGTGCCACATCCGCACATCTGTAAGGGATGTTTTCTGAAAAAAATAATTATAAAAGTAATTTCTTATGCCTGAGACTGAAGTGCAACCCATTGATGATACTGCTCTGATGGAACCTGATATATCTATGTGATGCTGCTTGAGATGATCATATGTTTTGTACAGATTTTAAATTAAAAAACTCAGATTTTAGCTACTACTGTTCCATTCTGTGCTAAACTAAAAAATACTTTATTCTTTCCTCAAGGTTGTGATCATGAATTCTAGGCAGTCTTCAGTATCAAACATGGATGAAGTCCTCTAGGTAGAAGGCAGGAAGCAGGTGCTGCTTTGGTAAATGCTATTCTATGAACAGGAGAAACATCTGAAGTAACACTTCCTATACTGCTGGTTTTCCTAAGATGGTCTGAGTTTTAGGTTAAACATTTCTGAAAAAAAAAAATTAGAATATTAAACAATGTATAATGATGAGAAACTGAAATAAGAAAGAAATAAAAATAGAAAATTAGATGTTTCTTTCCTATATTGTATCAAATACTCATTAAGGTAGTGTATGTAGCCCTATTTAATTTGGGTACAAGTGATTCCAGAATTCCAATAATGCCATTCATAGTATTTCCTGAGTGATTCACTGTATTCAAATTTTGTTCAAGCACAGTTATATTTGCTATACTAATTAAGCTTCTTCATGTATCATTAAGAAGCAGCTGAGGAAATACATGCACATTTCATGCTATTAACAGTAAAAAAAAAAAAAGTAACAACAGGAATAACTATGAAATGAACTTAAAATTAAGATACAAAAGAGTCTGCAACTACTAGTAAAAGGGAATGAAAGTAACTTTACAGAAAACAATATCAAATCCTAGAAGGAATCTAAAAGCCAATGTGAAAACTGAGCAGTGCGAGAAAGCAGAAGTGGAATTCTGGCTAGCTTGGGAGACTGGCAGTAGGAAGTGTGAGGCAGTTGCCCCGAGGTCACTGGTTCAGATTGGTTTCAGGTCAGTAGTGGCATGACCGAATTTTTGACTGTCTTTCAAAAATATCTTCCTGGATGTGCCCCCATGTTCTTGAAATAGACATCTCTTAAATGAGACAGGAAACTGAACTTTTTTTTCTTTTTGCTTTTTTCTCATTTGCCTAGCTTTCTCCCTCACAGCTGATATGTCCACAACCCTCCCTGGCACTCAGCATTTTCACCATCTATTATTTTCTGGTTTTCTTTGACCAGCTTCTCCTTGAGATCCAGTGCTGCTTGCTTAGTATATCACTAAAATCTTCTTTTCCCTATGTCTTTTTTTCTAATCACTGTATTTTGTGGTAGGCTCATTTTTGGTTATTTAAGGAAATTACAGCTAAAGCCTGTTTACATTTACTCCTTCTTTGAGCTGGGCACATCAGTGCAGAGAAGAAACTAAGGCTTTTTATGTCTTTTTTCCTTACATCTATTACCGTTCCCCTTGAGGAAAGGGCTTGCATATGTCAGTGAACAGGGAGGTGTAGACTCCAGAACTGTTCGTATGGCATTTTTTTCCAGTAGAGATGAATTGACTTAGTTTTTCATTTTGTTTTGCTTTAAATCATTTACATCTAAACTAGAGAGAGTAGAAACATACTGAAGAACAAAACAATATGGGAAAAAGATTTAAAAGCTTCTCTGATTTGAAGAACCTAATTATCCTACACCAAACAGTACTGGCTGTCAGATGAAGTACAATCAAATGGTCTTGTGGAATGATTAATCTTCACATTCCAGTTGGTTCTTTTCTTGAGGTTGAGTGGTTTGCTGCACAAAAGGTAGTGAAGGGTTTGCAGGACCAAGTCTCACAGGAAGAACTATTGATTGTGTTAAAATTTTGAACAACTTGAATCAGATCAAATAATATATCTGTGTATAACTTTCTCTGGGTCAGTGTATGCAATCCTTTAGCCAAAATTAACATGCATATCATCAGCTAGCATTATTTCTCATTTCTCAATAGAAGTAATACAGAGGATGTATTGGAGACAGTGGATTCAGCAGGTTCTTAAATGTAAGTTGAAAAATATATTCTGGAGCCATAAGAGTCATGGAAAACATAAAGAAATCAGATTATACACAGGCTCTATATAATGTGGCATCTTCCAGAGTATGATGATACAGCTCCAAGCAAGACTGAAGAGCAAATAGAAGTGGTATCTTTATGAGCAATGGCTCAGATCTAAATCTATTTCTAGCTAAGCCTTTTATATAAAGTGATTAGGCTTAGCAATGAATATACAGGCTTGTTCAAGAGAACAAAGGACTGAATATTTGTCATAGACTGAAATGCTGTGAAGGCTCTGCTCATGGCAGGCAGGGGATTTCTTTCTTGGTGTAATAATTGGACTCTATATACCACAGAAATGAAAATAACTTAAAAGCATTTTTTTTCCTTCTCTCTTCTACTTTAATGGAAACAGGTATATAACAGAACATTTGATGATGTAGGTGATGTAACAGCTGTTTAACAGGTTGGGGTCTAATTGTTTTGAATAATAAGAAATGCATATCTTTGTTCTCACAGCCCTCCCCTCAGCTTTGAGATACTTTGTCTTAGTCACTCACACTGTGCCTAAGGGCTTCCTGGAGGAATTAAACTTGTGAGCTTAAGAAACGAAAATCATAATTCTCTTTAAAAGTGACGTTATTATATATGATTACAATGAAGACTGACAAAAAGCACATTCCTGTCCTTCACTGCTGCCACAGTAAGAGTGCTTCTCAAGAGTATGTATTGCAGTTTTCTTATAACATGTTTCAGAGCATTACAAACATGAACTATCAAGAAGGCCATTTGTCTGAGACTCAGGGCTACACATGAAAGTCAATTTGCTCTTTATTCACAGTTCAGTCTCTCACTACAGCTGAATCTCTAAAGCATGCTCTTTTCTATTGTCAGGACAATAGTTTACAACTTAACTATTCCTTCCAATTTAACTGCTCCTACTTCCTTCCTATTACAGCTTTTTCTTTTGACTTTCCTACTTGGGAGTCCATACAAGATGCTGGCAGCAAACTCATACTCTTTAGATCTTTATTCCTAACTACTATAGTTCTACATCATTCTTAGCTGAGGGAACTGGAGAGTAAAATGGAATAAATGACAAATGTAATATGAGGACCTGATAGAGCTGGCTTGACTAGAATTCATCAGTCTCTGACTTCTAAAAGGGAATCTGCAGTGGAGATAAATTGACAACACTTTCCTGTTGGAGACAGGCCTCTTTAGAGTTTCTCCTAGATGATAACCACAATGATATTTATTTCTTAATTTCCTTTCAGGTGCTAGATTAGTTATCTGTCTTGCTAGATTAGTTATCTGTCTGTCTATCCTCTTCACCACGGTCTACTTATGTCAAAGGAGCTGGAAATAATTCCTAGAAGCACTGCAAGATAAAAACCAGAGAGGAGCTTGTTATACATGTATTTTTATTTAAAATAAGCAATGATGAACTGAAACCAGGAAATTCTGGCTGTCACTGGCACTTTTAGTGGTTTTGTAAAAGCCAGTATTAAATTTGTTGAACTCCTTACATGATGGATATTTGTAATGAGGAATTTTGGGAAACAAGTTTTTGGCTATAATGCCTTCTTAATCCTTGTGTTTTCCTATTAAGCCTTGAACACTGTTAGCACTCTAGCAGGTATGTCCCAATGATAAATGAATGCATTGCTCCACAGTCTTTAAACCCCTCAACGGCCCATTTTTCCTGGGTCCCAGAATTAACATTCCTTTTTTTTAATGAGATCACAAGACCGGTATTTTTTTATCCTGAAGACTGCAACATATTTTCAGGTTTTCAAGTTAGCTGTCATGTTCTAAAAGCAACTTGCTGATGACAGCTCAGAGATTTAACTTGTTGAAGTGATGATCTACTGTGAGGTAGATTGCTTTTTCTATCTTACTGGTCTCATGTAAAGCTGATTAAGACTTATTTGTCCTATGCTGAAGTCTTCACCACAGACATTTTGTGGTCACTTCACAGCCCCTTTACTGTGCTGAGCAGCAAATGGTACTTTTAGAGGAGCAAATGTTGCTGTCTGTAAAGAAAGGATCAGTGCTTGACTATGTTGATGTGCTTTCAGCTTTCCCTGAAAAAATGTGTTAAGTTCAAGCATAACAATCTTGTCTGCTTATACTTGCCTTAGGGGAGGATTTAAGTGTACCTTCATGTCTGTCTCCTCATAATTTCCAGGTATCTTTCCTTTAAGAGAAAAACTGGGCATGTTCAAAAATAAGGAAATAGCATGTTTGAGAAGATCCAGTGTTCTGGACAGCAGGGAATCAGACCTGTAGAATATATAGTGGAACTCCATCGTTGCCACATGTAGGCAAAAGTATAATAAATCATTTATCTCTGCCAGTCTCAGCAATTTATGAAAAACAAGGTTCTAATACAAAAATATCCCTGCTCTGAGGCGGCAAACACAGCTACAACCACTGAGGTGAAAAACATGTTTTAGCTACTTATATGGATTTTAGAGTCAAGGACAGTGGCAGCCTCTGTTTGAGGGAAAAGAAAGTAAATAACCTTGCATGTGAAGTGACTGAATATCTTGCAACAGCTATCCCTTCACCACTGTGTGATTGGCTAGAGATGACTCCAAAAGAGCAGCAATTACATGGGAGAGTCAAATGTAAAAAGCTCTAGAAGTCTTCTTCTTAAGGTAGGTGGGAAGAGGAAAATTCAAGATGGATAATTTCTGCTTGTAGATTGCAATGATGAGGAAATCTAGCTCTCTGTTTTGTTGATATGGACTAAAGCAGAGATGAAACACCCTTTCCTTTCTCCACTACAAAACATTATATGCTACACTTCAGGGTTTAAAAAAAAGCCTAGTTGCCTTCTTACACAATTGGAAATCAGGCATGGCCTTGCTGGAGTCACTGGAAATACACCAATGTAAGTTGATGTTCTCAACAACAGAATGAAGACGAGTAAATTGATTACCCTGGCTAGTTTGCTGGATAGTGACAGACAGCTTATCCTGAATTTTTGTTCTCCTGAATTATTCTTGCCTTCAATTAACTGTCTCAAAGAACATCTTAGATACAGTAAGTGGAGAAATTTTTCCTCCAGAATGAGGTAAGGCCTGTAACATAACATTGCCAATTTAATCATGCAGCTGACATATAACATAAAAGCTGTGTTAAGCTACAAACATTATTTGTAATTCCCTTAGAAAAAAAAAGTGGGATGAGCAGTCTTCTTTTTACATCCTGAGAGAAATCATACCAAAAGAAAGAAGTACCAATGATCCCTCTTAGTTCATTTGGGCATTGGATTTCTCAATAGTGAAGAACTGTATTTCTATTTAAGTATCTCTCTCTCTCTCTTACTAAATGACTCTTCAGAGTACTCTGTAAGCACATGAGGCAGTGAAGAAAATCATTGTGTTTTCATCTGCTAAAATAGCGCCTCAATATTTCAGTGTATTCTTTGGAGTCCAGAGACAGAGAGCAAAAAAATTGTATGAAATGATTTTAAAAAGTATTTGAATGGCACTAGTCTTGGATAATGCAAGACAATAAGCAGTAGTTAGCTGTTGCTATAAAATATTTATGTAGTTCTTTAAATTTATTTACTCTTTTTAAGAAAAAGCAAATGCACATAGTTTGCATGATTGAAATATTTATTTTCTCAGTGTGATACAAATAAGTTAGTTGAGGAACAAATGAATTAAAAGAAACCTACTAGTTGAAATAAAGAAGTGAAAATGTAATTAAATCTTAGTGAATGTAAGATTATGGGGTACCTTCTAATCCTCACTCCAATTTATCTAACACTCTGTTTTTGTGATATTTAATTGATTGAAAACTGAAAAGTGTTTAAAAAGTACAACTAGATATCCATTTTTACATTTCAGGAGTTTGATGATGGATCTGGTTATGATAAAATAAAATCTTCTCTCTGAAAGAACGTTTTTTACTTGGTTTTGTTTTGACACCAGAAGAGCTAGTGCTGAAATACAGTGCTGGCCAGACTGTTTTGTTGCATACCCGGTAGTTCTGCATTATATTCCTGATTAGATGGCTCATGTGTGTACCATGACAGATGCAGAGAAACAAGACTACCAGATATTCTGCTGGAAATGTCAGGTGGATAGAGAACTAGAAGAGCACTCAACAAGCCTCCTTTATATACCTCATGCAAAACCCTGTAGTGCTGATGTTATGCTGTAAATACCACAAGTCAAGATAATGATCTGTAAATTTGAGTACAAAACTGCTGCACTCCATAATTCAGGACACAGTTTGATTCCTCACCAGCCACTCTCCTTACCTTCTTGTGTTTGTAATAGTGTAAGTAACCATTATGCTTCAGCACAAACCACCTCTTTCTCCAGCCCTTCAGTATTGCTGATTGTGTTCGTTTGTGCAGATATCCTCGGCAGGTAGGTCTGGGGGTGTTGGGGTAACGGCTGATGTCTGATCCCACTATCATAGTCAGGATATCAGGACCTGAAATATTACACATGAAAACATAAGTCAGAACTATAACCGTGTCAATATTTCTGAATACCCATGTAGGGTGAGGAGCAGGGAGGCGGTATTCTACCCCACGCCCATGTCCTCCCAATGTAGCTTCTAGAAGCAACAAGGAGCAGAGCAGCAAGGAAGTAAATTAAATCAAGTGATATTTGGCCTTTTTAAAACCCAAATTCAGGAATAAAGCTGATTTTGTGTTGAGGACTAGTAATCAGCGAGTTTGAGCCAGCTATCTGAAGACACGTCTAAACTAATTTTTGCGACCTATCTTTGCAAGCAGCATCTTTGGTACTTGTGTATTTTATCAGTTAGGAGAAATAATTCAATTTCCTTGCTCAAATGGTTGTACATAAATTGAGGTTTAACCAAAAATTGCTGAGAATGCTCTTAGGGGCACCTTCAGTCTCTGTCATCTTACAGATGCTCTTGAGAATTCTTTATTTTCCATGCCTTGGAGTATTCTAACCTTTTCTCTGCCCCTCACTGAGGAGGGTGGCTGTTGGAGGCTAAGCTGGGCTTATCATTTGCATATGATCTACTTATCATTTGCAAAATGTAAGCACTCAGAAGAGATGATAGATTGCAAGATTTAAAAAAATACGTTATCTCCATCATCAATGAGATGCAACATCACAATATTTGCTGACAGTATCAATATATCTATGATTTTGACTCTAAAGGCCTGAAATTCTGATTACATCAGTACTAAAGAGCAGGTGGTAGTGCCTGAAGGAGCATTGAGAAATGTGACTATGACACATTTTCATCTGCAAAACATTTGCTGGATTTCTTTTCTGGTGACACTTGACTTTTGGGATTGCTGTCAGTGTGCCAAGATTTAATCCATGGGGTTTAATTCTGAGGAGTTAAAAATACCAGTAATCAGAGATTTATCTGCTAAAACACTCAACATTCTCTTAAATATAACAGTGTGAATGGCACCTCTATAATTAAAGAACATGGTATGTGTCAAGTTAAATTTGTCACTGTCTTGTAAAAGTATTTTAATTTATTGAATTTCCCCCGAGCCTTTGTCAAAAATTTATCTGGGCTAAATAAGAGAATGGCAGTAAATTAATTTTCAGCATGCAAATGTGGCTATCTTTGGGTTTTAGTCATCACAATTTTAGGAAGAATATACATGACTAATAATGCTGACTCTCTTTCTGTGGTGGTGCAGAAGGATGCCTCATGAAATGAACTCTCTGATCTCCTGACTAGACTTCAGGTCTTGGCAACAGAGAAATGGAAGGAAGATATGAAGTCTCTCCCTGAGGAAGTATAAGGCATAAATAAGGCATTTGTGTCTACAGTCACTTTCAGGGCTTTCTGAGTTACTTTCTTTATAACAGAAGAGCCAAAACCATTACTGTCATGTGCTCTTTGGAAAATAATTTTCTTATGTGTCTAGAAAACAAGGTCTAGATAAGAAAGTGACCTCGGCAATACTACTGCATTAAATACTAATGCATTAAACTATTAATTAAGATTTCTGTTGCATACATCACCCAGTTTGTCTGGATGTATTTGGAGCATTGAACAGGAAACCTGACCCATTCATTTAATTTATTGTGATCTCGGAATTACCTTTCCTTGCCAGATTCGCAGCTTCTGAATGCGGCATGCTGGTGACATCAGTTCCATTGACTGCTATCAGAATATCCCCAACTTGAAGCCCTGCTTCTTCAGCTGCACTATCTGGAATTTAAAAAATACAAAAAGAGAAAAAGAAAAAGAAAAAGAGAAAAAGAAAAAGAAAAAGAAAAAGAAAAAGAAAAAGAAAAAAGAAAAAAGAAAAAACAAAAAAGGAAAAAAGAAAAAAGAAAAAGAAAAAAGAAAAAAGAAAAAAGAAAAAAGAAAAAAGAAAAAAGAAACAAACCCAAAAATACAAAAAACCAAAACAACAAGAACAACAACAAAACCCCCACAAAAATTTATTTAGAACTAGGATATCATGCATGTCTATATGATCACACTTTTCTAGCAAAACAAGCATCTGTTCAACCAATCAACAATTACGTTTTAGGGCCTTCATGATATTGACTTGGAGGTGGAACAAGTTTCACTAAGCAACCTGTTACTCATCTGTAAATGAAGCTTCCGGATTTGGATACTGGTGCAGCCCTAGAAAATCACTGGCAGTGGAGAAATTTCATTTAAAATGCCATTAGGATTTAAATGCTTTAAGATGCAAATAGACATTTCAGTATCTGAGAGTTTTGGCCTGAAGTGCAAACAAAAATCTGATGCAAAGCTCAGTAGAGTCAATAGAAAAAAAAATCTATTATTCTGATAAGCTTTGAATTTAACCCCAAAAGAATACTTTCTGTACTGATATTTGTCTTTGCTGGTTAATAGAATTTGGATATAGCATTTTGAGGATTTTTGGCTTTAGGAAAAAATTACATGGTAAGTAAAAGATGTCCCAGTGAAGGAAGAACTGAATCAGATTTTTAATGCATCACCTTTTGTTTATTTGTTAACCATTGCAAAGCACATTAATTCCTAATAAAACAGTGCTCAGACATGCCAGCCAGGAATGGAAGCAAACTAGTGAGATGATAAATATGCTCTATTTATGAGCACCAATACACAGTTACTTAAATCCCAGTTAAAAATTTCTCAGATACAGTATTTATCTTCTCATTTTAAAATAAGCATTCCTAATGTACTGTGAAAGAATGGTTTTGGAAAATATTATTCCATGTCCTTAACATTTAATGTATGCTTTTAAAGATTTTGTACCCTATGATGCAGTAAGTGTGACCCTTCAGTGTATTTCTGAGAATGCTTAGAAATTATAGGGATAAGATTAGAAAAAGCTTAATAATAAACAGGCAAAATAAAACCCTGGTCCACTGTCATGTGTATTACAAAGCATTTGGAAATTTGTAAATGTCAGAACATTTTGGGTTGTGCTGGCCTTGAGCATTCCATACCAGACTTTACGACCATAAGTGGTCTGTAAAATATTATTAAAATATTCATTATAGAATCATAGAATGGTTTCAGCTGTAAGAAACCATAAAGATCATCTAGTTCCAATCCCCTTCCACTAGACCAGGTTGCTCAAAGTCCCGTCTAACCCTGCCTTGAACTTTTGAAGGGATGAGGCATCCACAGCCTCTCTGGGCAACCTGTGCGAGTGCCTCACCACCCTCACAGGAAAGAATTTCTTCCTAATGAAATGAGTTATATTTTGAGAAAACATAATTTTACTACAAGTTTGTCTGAAAAAAACTCTATTTTTTTTAATGTTGTCACTGTTTTAAAGCAACTGCATTTGAAAACAACATACAAATAAACAAAAGAGTGATACAAAATGTGAGTAGCTATACTTAATTTTAACTAGTAGGGATAAATTAGTAAGTGTCAGAGCTATTGCTGAATGCATGACCTATGATTTTATTTGTACTTAAGTAAAGAACTTGGAAACTCACAGGCCTCTGAATTCACAGGCTTTCCCAGTGTTGTCAGGATGGTGGATAATCTAATACATAAGGCTGGTAATAGTGACAGAGCTATTCTCTGATGCCTTGCCAGAAGGCATGCACTAGCCTTCTTTGTATGGGATGACGTTTTGCATAGTATCTGCTTTTTTAGTAAGAATCTGTCACAGTCTCCTGTACCTTCTGCTCCTTCTCGAATTCTGCTGTGCTTGTCCTGAGATGGAGAGCAGTAGAACAAGCAATGCTCTAGATTTGGATGAGCCAAGGTCTTAGGCAGCAGTAAAATGACACAGACTGCCTGTGTCTCATTCTCTCTGCTGTTACTGACAGAGTCAGCTTTTAGCCAGATTTCTAAGCCTGACATTATACACAGAGCCAATGATTTCAGAGAGCTTTCAGTGGTGACTCCCAAGATCTCATTCCTGAGCAAAAGTGCCAATGCCATTATTAAGGCCTGGTAAGAAGCTCATTCTTCTCTAGAGGCAGTGTTTTACATTTCATCTTTGTTGAACATCATCTGCCATTTTTGAAGGTTTTTTTGGGGTTCCTTACAATCATCATAATTCTCTGAAGATAACAGCCCACCTGTCAAGACTGACAGATGGCTCAATGGATCCAAGCAGAAGTGTCCCCAGTCAATAAGATTTTTGGAAATATTAGAAGGATCACTGCACCTTCCTTTTCATTTTTAAAGGCCTATTGTCATTAATGTCAGCCCACAAAAGTTTTAGACTTTACATCTGGAGGGAGGCTGAATGCAGGCACTTGCACAAGGTATGAAGTGACATGGAACAAGACAGAGCACTGGAGTCTGATTTACTCCTAGGGATAGTGGGGCTCTAAGACAGTTGTTCATGAGCAGTTCATGAGCTATTAAACACCTTGCACCCACTAATTATGGAAATTATTGTGTACATATATATTATCAATTAATATAAAACAGATGTTCTATACTATCTAGATTATATTATATCATGTAGATATATACAATATCATTCTATCAGTGTATATAATATAATATTATATATTTATTTTTTATATATTTCCACAGGAGAAATTAACCAGTACAAACACAACTTACTTGTATCAACTTCAGTCACAAGGATAGGCTTTGAGAACTGGATCCTGAAACCCCAAGGGTAATTGCCAGTTCCTTTGGCAATCTTCACTGTTCTTTCTCGAACTGGAAATAGGAAGAAAGATACCTTTTTTCTCTACATATTCAATTTAATAAGCAGCAGCCTGTTTTTAAAACTTTTTGTAGGCACTGAGTGTTACAGATTCTACTAATGGCTGGGGTATCACTCCTGGCTGTTTACTGCTGCCTCAGTGACACCACTCACACTGTGACAGAACAAATATCATTCATGTTAGGGCACAGGCAGACAGCAGTTTAAATTAAGTGCCTGGACTTTGTAATGAAGAGCTGAAGTATTCAGATATTCCACTCTACTGATGGTGTTCTGGGAGAGAAAAACACTCATGGTCTCTGTGTCAGACCTCTATGCTGCAAATACAAAATACACTCTAATTTCTCAAATGGGTTTAAATCTGTTTCTTGTAGTTTCATTCTTTTTATATTTCAGAAGGTATCTATCTTTTGGATAGTTGTTTCTTCTCCTTTTGTTTATTCTTCCATTCCACACTCCCAATGCCTTCCAGTCTTGTAGTCCAACCTCCCAAACCACAGTGGCATCTTCTGCCAAGGGGGGCTGAAATCTCTTTCAACTCAGCAGAATTTAACATTTAAAGTGATGATCCTCAGTAAAAAGGAAGATCAAGGTCTAATTGTCAAATTCCATCTTTTTCTCAGGGTCTAACAGTATTATTATTGTGACTTAAATAGCCTGGTTCTTTAGCAAATCTTATGCTTATGAAGGACTTCAGTGTAAATTTGATTTCTTGGAGTGTCTGATTTTGATCATTTGACTATCTTACTGTGGTTTTTTTTTAAATAGGGGCCAATTTAATAGCAATTTATGACAACTGTTTTGTTTTCAAATTGTGTACTATTTGGAAGACAGAAATAGCTTTAAAGGTTACTTTACTTGCAGGCCAGTTGATATTATCTGTCCAAAACAGATACTTCAATACTGACTTTAACTATCTTGCTGAAGTTCTGAGCTCTCCCCTGGGAGAACAAGCAACCAAAATGGTTTTCCAGAATATTCTCATACGTGTTGAGGGAAATTTTTCACATCAGAAGATTTATAGAGGGCATTTGTTTTCTCTTGTATTCTGAATGATTTATGAGCTCCAACAAAGAACAATTTACTTGAAAGCTACAGGAGTGTTTCGGTTTGTCTCAGTTCCTTGAACTGTGTTACTTTTGAGTAGCTTAACTTCCGAGAAGTGGAAGAAAACCTCCCATCCCCCAGAAAAAGTTGCTCACTATATCTGTTTGCACAGATTTAAACTACAAATAGAACCACCCTTCATACTCATAACAAATGACTATTTTCCTTCTGGATTGACTATGTCTGAAAGTTTGATGTAAAACAGATTTTATGTCCATTATAATACTTTATGACCATAAATATCTCTCTATGCTTTTTCCATGCTTGAAGAAGTCATGGCATTACATTGCCTCTACCCTTATCTCATGAGGTTTAGTAATGGCCTTTTACCAGTTCCAATTTCATCAAGTAATGATGATATTTTGCAAGACAATAGCTAAATATTAACTACTTATGTGGTTTTTTAATAATCTTTTAAATTCTTGGGTTGCTCCTTTTCCTTTCTTTAGCATAAGTGACCAGCATCTTCTCCAAAATGTTGATCCCTTGAAATCCTCAGAGTGCCCAAAATAAATAAATTTTTTTTACATTTATTACCTGTTGCTCTAGCCAACTTACTTGCCACTGGTCTAGGTCTTTTGCTGAGACATCTAGGACTGTTATCTGGAGAGACATCATCTCCTCTGAAAACCCAGGAAGCAGAATGGAAGTTTTCTGTATAAAAACCTCTGTCCTCATTTTCAGAATATAGTCCCAGATCTACTGATCGAGCATCCTCTGAATTTACTGTCATGACGATAAAACGAGTAAAAGTTATGTCAGTAGGGAAAATGCATGAAGAATAAGAGACCTCATCCAGTCAGCATGGAAAAAGTGCTACAAGCTTCTTAACGAACTGTTTGTACCGAGTTCCTCAATTTTGTTGATGTTAAAGGAGCAGTCTGCAAGGATTTCCAAATATAAGATCACAATACTGGAGGCTAATGCACATTCAACTTGAGTAAGAAGTGAAGTCTTAATGCAAGTGGTCAAAACAGGAGCTGTACCTCTTTAAGATAAATCTGGCTTTAGCTGGTTCTTAAGCTATCTTATATGACCCATTTGATTAGGAAATCAAACAAATCTTCTAGAAATTTAGGATGAGTTCAGTGCCTATCAGAAGACAAAAAAGAAGAAAAAGTATGTTCCATGGCAGGGGCATTGATGACCATATTTGCTGTTTGCTTAATCTTAGCTCTTCCCGACATGTGAAGTTTTGTTAAAAAGGTGAGGAAATAATAGTTTGGTGGTGTTTTTATTTTATTTTACCATAGAACTTCTGGCTAGTTCCTTCATAGGGTTGAATATTTGTATGATGTGTTATCCTGAGGATTTTCAGATTCATATTTTATAATAATTTACATTCACAATGTCTTGCAATGAGTTCACATGGAGATGGAAAGCTCTAGTTCTCTGCTAAAGTTGAAGCTCTCAAGGCATTAGGATGTCAGGCAGCTGGCTGTGACGGGTTATAAGCAGCAAGTTGAATGTAAAGAAAAGGGCTATGTAATAGTCTGACAACATCTCAAGTAGACCAGGAGTTGGAACCTCAAAGTTAGGACTGGATGCTGAAAGTCATATATAAGTATATATCATCAGATGTTGTGCTAACAGACAGACTGAAAATACAAACTTTTTGAGAGGAAAAAAACATCATGTCCCTTTCAGTATGAAATGCCTGGTAATGTGGCTAGATTTAATGCAACGGGAGGAAGGATCTGTTTGGGTTGTTTATCTTGTGTTTGACATAAAAAGATTCCCAGGTTAAAAACAGAGAAGATAAAAATTGACCTTTATTTAAAGTTATATTTGTTTGGGAAGTCACTTCCTGAATACCTCTAAGTGGCAGTCCTTTGTTACTTAGAAAATGTGCTCAATTGTGTCTATCTAGACAAATACTCCACATCCACTGGCTTCTCCCTTATTATGCAGAAAGTATGAAATGACATACTTAACTATATAAGAAGCTACTAGCAAATAGACAAATAAATAAATATTACTATGCTGGTATGTTTAAAGCTCATTTTACCTTGTTACAGTGAATGCATAAATTAAGAAAACCTAGACTAGCACCAAACAACTCAGTGCAGCACAGTATTTTGCCAGTTTAATGCTGAATTTTTATAACTGTAGTAGAGTTAGAGTAGGTTAAAATGGGACAATTAGGCAAAACTATACACACTGCCATGCTGACAGTATGGAATTATGCCAAAATATTTCTTTTCTCCTTGAGTTTTCGGAACAGATGTCAAACTGGGGTGTCACAAACAAGTGCACATAAATTCTTTCCAGATGCTGGAAGTAAGAATGTAAGGACCTGCTGCTTCCATATGTCAATCAGAGTTGTCTCAAGTCTGTGAACAAGAGGGAACAGCCTAGCTACCAAACCAAAAGGGACAGAAGTCTCAGGCCTGTGGCATAATATCCAAAATTATTAGATGTGAGAATCTGTGACAGAATTGTCTGCACAGTCACCTGTTCTGGAGACCACTTTGGGTTTATACCATGTGCTACCCAAAGCTTTGTCTCAAGGAAAGCAATTCTAGCTCTTGCAACTTGTTCTTTTTTGGTTTGTTTGTTTGATTTCTTAAAAATATTCATATGCTTTCTCTATGAAACCAACACATGCCTGACTTAGTAAAATTTATGGTCCAGCTTTATATTCAAGAGACATTACTGCTGAAATCAAGGAACAGTTTAGCCTGGTGTGTATAACGTCTGGTAGGTTTTTGAGCTCAGGTGGTTTGATACGATAACTTTCTAATCTTACTACCATGGCCTAGAATTTGTTTTAGCAGCAAACAGTGAAAACTGCTATCAATAAAGAGCTTTTTTATTTCTATGTGAAATTTCAGTCATTCCTGCTGCTTTGTTAACAGGCATTAAAACCTTAGGGATTGGCTCAGTTACCTGAACATAGGTGGCCAGTACCACATTAGATGCCTTAGGGTATCCCGCTTGCTCTTCAATTACTACTTCAAGAAGTCTTGGGTTCCCTGCTGGTTCACATACCTCAGGTTCCTCTTGGTATCCCAGCTGGCAACTGAAATCTATGTTTAGGCAGTGAATTGAGGCTGTGTTGATGTAGGATTTACCTCTTTGGTACAGGCATGGAACATATTTATAGTTTATCATCTACCGGACCTGCACTGAAGTCTTTGAGTTCAGAGTCTTCTACAGGTTTGTATTTTCCCTTCTTCAAAGAGGAGGTTATATATCTAAAAATTAAACTTTCTGTACCAAAAGTAGTCATTGTAGCACAAAATATTTCCACAGGGAAGTGCACATTTCTTCATCTCTACAAATTATTTCTTATATTACTTAAATAGCAAAACAGGAGGCGAGGCAGTGTCAAATAAGAAGTATCATACATGTTCCCCCTAGACTGTGCAATCCTTGCTTCGTGGCTCCATCTGCATGAAATGTAAATTCACAAAGCAGTTCATCTTAAAAATTAATTTAAGCTGATGAATTTGCATGTGGCAAGGTGACAGATTTCTTAAAGAGACAGTTATGGGCCACAGTGAACGACAATCTAGGCAACAAGCCTAGATTAAAGTTGAAGCACCTTTGTGAGGAGAGAAAGGCTCCCAGCTCAGCATGGCTTCAACATAAGTAGATATCAGGATTATGATTTTTGTTATAACCTCAAACCTGCTGCCACGTGATTACGTGTTTGTGCCTAGAGTTTGTCTAAAATTATTTGAACATATTATTTGAACATGTTCTACCGTGAACGTGCATGGTAGAATCAACATTTTTTTAGTCAGATTGTTTGCTTAACCAAGAAGAGAGAATGTCTCATGTTAGTCATGATAATGACTAACTCAAACACTCAGATAGTGAACTGGAGATCATTTCCTTAGCTGAAAACTCTGTCACAGTGTCAATCACACAAAGGGAAAAGATCACAAGTGTAAGAATAATGTACTCACTTGATCCCTCAGTGATTGTGCTGTTTATGGAGCTTCCTCCAGTTGAACTGCATTTTTTGCTATCTTTGAACTGTTTCCGTCTTCTGGCCCACTGGTCTATTGCATCTTCCTGGGAACTGTCACTCGCTCTGGTGTCTTTCTTCAAAGGTAACTTTTTGGTTTTATTCATTTCTGATTTCAAGTCTAAGTTATAACCAGATGTTGTTTGTGACTAATATGTGACACAACTTATATAAATACTTATATATAAGTAATTTTACTGTTTAATATTTCCATGTTCTAAGTACAAGAATAATCTAACCAACATATAAATGAAAATACCAAATAATAATGAAAATATTCAGAAAGTATATATTTTAGACTAATTGAGGCCTTTATGCAGAGAGAAGTACAAGTATCTTTAGTTAAATACCTACATAGCCATTTGTACATCACTATTTTAATACAGAAATCCGTAAACTGCTCAGCTCTAATTTAATATGCTCATACATTTTTGAAGTGGTCCATATAGGTAGATATAAAAAACTCTTATTTGAACACTAATAATCTTGCAAGACATGCATGAAGATTTTTCTGGTTTAGATTTCTTTCTAGTTAAGACAGAATAAACTTGTTGTATTATTATTTCAGGTAAAACAACAATTGGAAAACCAATTTTGTGTTCTATTCTGTTCTGAAAATGTGACTGTAGCCACTGACAAGGGCAGATAGGGAGAAAGTCCAACCTCCACAGGCTTTTTGGACGATTGTGTAGGTGCACTCATGGCTGTACAGCCTCTTTCTGGCTTCAGCCAGATCTTCATCACTGACACGTGTAGCTGAGACAGGGCATTCCAGGGCACTATTCCAGACCATTGCTGAGAGTTAGGAAACCTATCTCTTGCAGTGCCCTTGTATTGTTCTTTGCATGGGTCTTTTCCTCTCTGATAATCATGAAGTCCCAAGAACACCAAGAGACTTCTAGATCGCCTTTCCCCCATCTTGTTTACCACAGTGGCATCTCTTCTTCTCCTCTGTTCTAGATGTTCTCACTCTTTGCTGAAAAATGCCACATTTGCTTTCTAGGGTCACTGGATTACTAAACTCAGGACGTCCCACATTGCCTAATGTCTTGGCAAAGTTGGCTGGTATTCTCAAACTAAAAGTGGATTTTAATTCATATTAATGAGTTGTAAAACTTTAAATTCTTTTACTACTTCCTGGATGTACACATTTATTCATTTAAGGTAGGACCTCCACAGCATTGCTAGTAATGAAGGAAAGTCAAAATATGACCCTGGACCAAAAGAGGGCCAAAGTGAAACAATTGGTATGAGGAAGAACACAAGTAGATAATTCTTAGCAAGGGGCAAAAGGGAAGAGAGAATAAAAGAAGAGAAAATAAAATAAAAATGAAAGAAAGAACTACACCGCACTTCTGTGCTGTGTCCTTAACCGCTTAGGTCCAATGTCTGAGAAGTCAAGGATTTTGGCATGCAGTTTTCCTTTAGTATCTTAATTCTATACCTTGTTCTATAGAGATTTCCATTTCATCAGTTCTCTGTTTATTTTATATATTGATACTGAGATACTGGTATTGAGATATTGATCTATATAGCAATATGTATCTGTGTAGTATATCTATATAGCGTATATAGACTTTAGGTATTTTTTAAATTTCCATTACTGATGCCAAAGAAGACAGCCACAGAGGTCATACCAGTCTTCAGATATGGTGAATTAAAAGAATTTTTAAAAACTCCAGATGCTTTTAACTAGGATTATATAAGACATTTTCCATAAGAAAATGTATATTTTTCAACAGTATAAATCTCTTAACCTCCAAATCTGCTGGAAACATTGTCTTCTGGAGAGGTAAATCTGAGATATATTTGCCTATAATGTGATTAATATTAAAAAAAATAAAATTAAAGTGTTTGGAGAAATATTTTGTTGCTGTTGCACTGAGAAATATGTAGAGAAAATGACAAAGAGTGCAAGGCTCAGGGATAAAAGGAAGTGATTTAATAATTTTTCCAAAGGCTTTTATATGTTAGTTTGCAAAAGTGTGTTAAGTGGCATAAGGTAATTGGTCCTTTGGCCATTCACTCCTTGAAGGGATTGGCCAAATTCTAAGACACTAGTTTCTAAATATTTTCTAGTTAGAACCATAACAATACTGCAAAACAACTTGCAAGATAAAGGGATTAGTTTACAGAAACTTCTAACTGTTTTCAGCCAGTGTCTGTGAGAAAGCAAAGACTTTCTCACAGAGAGAGGCAGAAAGCTGGAAAATCTTTCTGCAACCCAGGTTTCAGTGTCCACATATTTCAACAACACACACACACACACACACTTATATGTGTGTGTATATATTCATAATGTAAAAGGCTCACATTGTAGTGTGCAATGTCCCAGGCTGGCTTAACATTTTTATAGTTCAAAACACTCATTTTAAATGACCAGTTATGGATATGGGTAGATGGATTATAGAAAGGAAGAGAAGAAATTTTATAAAATATTAGCTATTAAAAATAAGCCTTTTTCATATGCAGTTTTCTCAAATATATAAAAGAGAGGAGAAAAGCAGGTTAAAGGATCCCTTATGGCCATTCCATGAAAATGTTCAGCCAGAATTAAGACTGAGATGTACTTAGACTACAGTATTCATATAGATCACATGGATTTGAAAGCCAGATTTATGTGGTTTTAAACATTGACTTGTGCTCTGAGTTCATATCACACGGCAACTGCTTTTACTAATATTTCCTGCAAAGGTATTTGCTTCTCTCACTAGATGTGAAGGATGGGTGGGTGGTTTAGTGTAGGAAAACTGCTTCTTGATCAAAGCTGCATTAATTTTTTTTTTTTTTTAAAATTTCGGTTTCTTGGCTCTGTTAGATGGTTACTAGAATCCTCAGCAGGATAACTGCATATGATAACCCCATGGCCAAACATTTTATACCATAACAATATCATTGTGAACTTTTAATATACGTTTATTATCTAAGAAAACAGATGTCACAAAAGCTCCTATGCAAAAGGTGTTTAAGTGATATTAACTTGAAAATTCATGTAGCACCTACCTTTCTGACTAATCTGTTTTACTGATGATGAGGAGATATCTGCATTCTCATAATAATCTTCTTTCATTTCAAAATTTGACTCAATTTCTGCAAAGACGGACTTAACTAACCGAGGTAGTTGATTTGCTTCAGGCTCTCTCCTTAAACTGACATCAGTTGACTGTTTACTGCAAAAGTTCTCCAACCTTTGCTTAATGTTTGAATGTTCTGTGAAATTCTCTTTCTTTTCTGTGCATACTGAAGAGGTAGATAATATGGAAACCTGGGCTGAATTATTATGGCAATCAGATTCAACAAGGATGTCCTGTACCTCAGAAAGGCTTTCCAATTCTTTATTCATGTGATGCTCCTTGGGATCTAACAGCAAGGATGACAGCAAGGATTTTTCTTGTATACTGCAGGTGAGATTAGGTTCTTTCCTTACTGCAGAGCCAAAACATTCAGGCATCAATGTAGTGTCACCTTGGACAAGTCTTCCTTCTACTTCTCCAGTTACCACTGGAGAGTTAGTCAGTATTGACCCTCTCCTTTTATTTGTTACCTCAGACTCTGCATAAGGGGGGTGAACATTTACCTGTAAAACTGAACATTGTTTTGGGATGCTTTCTGTAGATGCATAAGTAGTACTTTCTTTGTCATTAATGAAGTCACCTGAAGGGCTTGTAGAAAGTGGAGAGACTTGTACCAGGTGAGCTTTGTTCTGCCATTCAACATGCTTTTCTATAGGGTTGTACTCTGATTTCTCTTTATCTAAAGTTTCAGTAGACTCAGAGTCTTCTTCCCACATGGCTAGGTTTCCCAGAGGCTCTTTGTGGCTCTTTTCTGTTTTGTCATGTATAATACCACTAGAATGAAGACTCTCCATTAAAGTTTCTTCTGTTTCTTCACCTTGCCCCACACAGTCTGCGTAGTCATTCAGTAAACAAGTGCCATCTAGACAGACATCTTCAGGCTCAGATGGATAAATGGTAATATTATGATCAAATGATGTGAAAGCATACTGATATGAAGATTTAAGATTTCTCAAATTTCTTGGTGAGGAGGTCAAGTTGGGACACTTGCAAAGCTCTGTCAGAGAGGAGGTCAAGCCAGGACACTTACAAAGTTCCTTATATTTGGTAGGAATATGTGAGTTCCTCTTATGGACATCTCCTGCTTTGGTCTCCTTAAGCAATACTTTTAAGGATGGAAGTGAATAAAAGCCAGAATCTCTTCTAGGGTGAACTGGTGATGGTACATCCAGGGCAGTATCTGGGAAAGACTTTCTTCTTGCTGTTTTTGGCCCTGTGTCTCTGTGTATGTCACAGTTATTTCTTTCTTGACCTAATACATTGCTCTTACTAACACATTCGTTCCCATTGTTTGGGTTATGCAAGGTATTAATACCTACAAGACAATTAGTATTATTTATTTTTGAGAAAAGCATTCTATCCTTTGAAAAATCTTCCTTTTCATTGGTGTGGTCTTCATAGTCCTCTGTGTTAAGTTTACAGAAATAATTTTCTTCCCCCCAGATACTCAAGGCTGTAGTGAGACTGTCAGAGTCCTTTCTGCCATTAACAGGGTACAAAGACACGCCTTCTGCAATTGTATCCAGGTGCATTTTGTCACAGTCAGCAAATTCTTTAGGTGGAGGGAGAAGTGTATATCCATCAGGGAACCTATGATCTGCTTTTTCATGAAAGCTAAACGATGATTCACAATCTGTGTTACACAGCGCCTCTGTTACAGAATAATCTGTTTCACTCCAATATGTATCTTCGTGTTCCCTGTTGCGTGGTTTGCTCTGCGCCTGCTCACCAGCTTTGATGTTAACCTTTAGATTTTTCTTTCTGCTGGTATATTCCACTTGAATGTCTTTTGTTTCAATGTTCATTTCCAGGGAGGCACTTTCATTGATGGCAGTTTGAATTTTTTGTTTAGAGGATCTGTTATATTTCCCCTTGTGTTCTGCTGAGTGGTCAGCTGAAGGGAACTGGTACTTTGAACATTTTGAACACCGACTTTTCTGGCATTGTCTTTCATGACAACATTTCTTGTTCTTTGAACTTTTCCTTTTTTCATCCACAGCTTTTGTTCCAGAATCAAACAAAGAAATATTCTTAATTTCTACTCTCACATTAAAAGAGCCGTATTTTACTTCTGCAGAAATTTTTCCAGTGGCCAAGCAAATGGACTCTGAAGAGTCTGGCTTGCCCCACAGTGTAATTTTTCCGTCGGATGAGCCCACTGACTCACCAAAAGTTACTGTAGCTATGATTTCATCTTGCTGAGGTGACATTTCAGGAGGGCAGTTCTTTTCCTTCTTCCCTTCTTTTTCACTGTCTGATATATTATCAAGGTCTCTATCTTCAGAAGCATCTGAGCTACTCTGATTCTTGTTTTCATGATCTTTTCCGTCTTCTTCAGCACCCTTTACATCCAGTGGCTCCGTGAAGTGAGACAGAGCCTCATGTGCTTTATTTTCAAGACTTCCTACACTTTTCTGGCATTTACAAATGGATGACAACTGTTCATCTAATTTAAGGTAAAAAAAAGAAAAAACATTTTCCCACCATTTGGTAAGCAGTATCATAAATGTGTGATTAGCTTTGAGACACTTCTCATAGAAAATGCCTATATTATCTTTAAGATCTAGTGTATTTTCCACATCATTTTTTAAAATTTCAATATTAACTTGTTTTGTCATAATTATCTGATAAGTAATATGAAATCAGATAAACAAGGCGGGCCACATTAATTCACTCTGATTTGAGAAAATCAGTATATTTGCACTTTTTAAAAATAAAGTTTTGCTTTTGTTAGGGCATAAGGTATTCTATTTGCTTATAATAAGAGCTACATTTTAAATTTTATTACTCCTCCCAGTATTTACTTTGTTCCTGTGAACACATTGGGTCAATCAACATCCCACTGCCTGCTTGCAGTTTGGGGTAAATTCTACGGAAGTTGGCATTTACAATCCTTTTACTGAAGAGCAAACAAAGGAATTGATTAATATTATCACAATCACACAGCAGGTCAGCGGCACATTGCAGGAGATGTGAGTCACAGCTACCTGTTCTAAGTAGAATAAAATAATGTTTCCTGGCTGTACGAGGCAAGATTTCATGGCATTCAGACAATGACATAAAATTCTGTCTTGCTTGGGCTTTTTTTAGAACAGGTCACGTGCCTTAGAGGGCAACAGTTTAATAGTGACATCTACCTAAACAGGATTAGAACAAGCTATTAAACTAAGACAACACTGAGATTTACACCAAGAATGACGAGATTTTGAAGCAATTGAACACCAATATCTTTGGAAAGCCTTTGCCAGAAATAGCCAGGATAGCAGCTTAACTAAAATAAAAAAACTAGCCTCACCAAGACATTACCTGTATGTACCCACACTTAAATGTAAGTATTTCCGTGACAAACAGCTTTGGGCACAAAGATGAATTTCTCTCTTGATGAGTAAATTAAGAATACCTCCATATGTTTCTGTTGATTTTACTTTATATTAAATATTTCTGTAAACTTACATTCTCTGGAATCAGAGCTCTTTCTGCTCTTGCAGCTTTTTCTTCTCTTTCTACTCATTTCTAAGAACCAATGGCATCTGTGTTCTACTTTTCTGTGTGAGAGGGAAAACATTGGATAATGAGAAAGCTTCTCTGGAATAATTTTGCTCTCTAATTCTCAGGTTTTCTAACTTGTTATAATAAAAAATAGAAAAGTTCTAGAGCAGGTACTAATGCATTTATTTCTTCTTCTTTATTTAGAAACAACTTCTGAAGATTTTCAAATAATAGCTTAAAATCGAGATCTCATGGTCTCAGTTATAGGGCCTGAACCAGTACTCGTTTAAAGTCTGTGGAAGATTTGAGCAGTGGGTGACCTTTTACAGTCTATGATTTTATCTGATTCTAATTTTTAGAGACTAATACTTTGTTTTAAGCATTCATTTTAAATTCAATCTTATTTATATCTGTAATGAAATAATAATAATGGTTTTCTTCTCTTGAGAAGGGATTCTTTGAAGTGAGAAGTATTTGAACACCTAATATATCATAGGTGTGGTCTTGAAAATCAATAGAGTTATGTTGGGAAAAATCAAACGACTACAAGTGTTATTAGTCATAATCATCTTTATATGTTTGTTTATCAGAACATCATTGTGGAAGGAGTGCAAGTGAATTTTTAAGGCTACAAACTGACCTGGTATAATGAAGATATATGAATCTTATTATAAGTATTAGGATAAAGCATTTTAAATAATTACATTGACATTTTAAGACTCATGTTACATGTCACTGTATGCAGTGATACATAGCTAGCTAAACAACTGGGAAGAAATTTTTTCAAGACACAGTCATTGCTACTTCTGAAAAATTTTGTGTGAGGCCCAAATGACTGAAAATGCCTACTTTTTCCACGAGTCTTTAGTCAAAGCTTGACAGACAGCCAAACCCGCCAACTGAGCTCTGTTCTCAGTAGGAAGAATGAGCTTAAAATCAAATACAAGGCTTCAAAGGACACAGAGGCAAGAACTAGGACTGGTACCTATTTGCAGTGTAGGGTATGAGGGAGTGCCCATCAGTTCCAGATAAAAATTAATGTTCTCTTTAAGAGTTACATATGCAAGTAGGTCATTAGTAGCAACCTCATATTTGAGGTGTCATATGTAAGATCTGCAGACTGATGCATATATTTATGACTTAAAGAACAATAGTGTAACATAGAACCTTAATGTGACGGTTACCATTGAGGTTTCAGTTATATTTCATTGAGGTGCAAATAAGAAAATGTTTTTACTTCTAGGAATTCCCTCAATTCAGCTTAAGGAAGAAGCTACACACTCAATTCCTTCCCCTGCTCTTTATCCTTTCCCTTCACCTTCTTGACCTTCATAGTTGTATTTCCAAAACACTTCCATTTGTTTGACTACTTTTAATTGTTCCCCAGGAATTCAATTTTCATGCTTTTCCCCCCCTTTTCTATAGTCAGTAATGCAATGGTTAACCTCAATATAGGAAATGTGATTTCTAATTGTCACTGCTAAAATGCTGTTAAAAACTATCTGCAGATCAAAAACAGCTGCCTGTTTTACTTTAGTTTCTCTTTACATTTGATGGTTACTTTTACAGTTGTATGCACCACAGATTTACACAAATTCTGAATTTTACTGAATGCTGAATACAACATTAAGCCAAAGACACATTTAATATATGAAGTGTTCAAGGTCTTATTTTTAGGGAAGAATAATAGGCATATCTGTAATCAGTTAGCAGTGGATTTGAATTGTGATGGCTTTGTGGATAAAGTTCACATGGTCAAAGATAAGATTGAAGAATAAAAAAGTACCTAAAATACCAGAAAGAATCACTGCAAGAAAGATGCTTGAATATTAATGAGATAGAAAGCACTGTGGATCAGTTATAAAGAAAATTGTATTCATTTCATTTTCTTCTCTATAATTGAAATCTCTGTTTTGCCAGGTTTTGTAACGGTAGAATATAATTCAACTTCGCAGAAGGAATTCTGTGTCTGAGATGATCAGTAGTTCTACTACTACTCAAATTTGTGTGTGTTTGGTGTCATGGGATACTCTGAAAGTACTGAAGGTAGATAGTGTCAGTTCTCTGCATGACAGGGTTTTGGGAAATGATCTAACACCTTCTAAAATTTAAAAGTCTGAGCAGGCAGCTGTGAAACCATCAGTAGAAATAGCCATAGGTCACAGTTGTTTATAGAGGTGGGATTACAGATTTTGCTTTATTGTTGAAGATGAGATTTACGATATAGGTTAACAGAATGGTTAGGCTGTATTTTTTTTTGTAATTTCTGTAATTGGTAGTAAGTAGATCAAAATGATAATAATTATTTGCACTGTTCACTTGTGATTAATTTTACAAGCTTTAATGTTTTTATGATTAAGTCTATCAGCTCTTGGATATTAATTATAGTATTTACATATTATTTTTATTGTACCTGCAGTATGTTAAATTGTTGATACCTTAAATTTCAAAAATACTGGGAAGAACTTTATGATGCAAATAGTTTTGCTGACCATACTACATTTCCATATGTTAATTTAGCCTTTCTTTTCTAAGGTCTACCACATCAGAAGAGGCACCAGTTCTTTGCTTTTCGTTTATTTTACCCACGCATTTTCTTTGTCTATTCTTGTTTCATTGGTCCTGGGGCTGAGATGTGCTCACAGAATTAGAAATCTCATCACCTTCAATCCTACTCATGAGTAGACCTATTGACTTGAGCAAGGATTAGTTGTATGCATCAGGACTGCAGTGTAAGACCTTGCCTTAGGGACTATTTTTTCCACTGCTGGAAAATAGATGATCACTAGCCAAATTAGCTTAGCTGGGAATAGAGGCATTCAGCACTTGCCTGAATGAAAGCCAATGTCCATTGACATAGTTCTTTACATGATAGGTTATTCTTACTACAAACATTAGTGCTTGGGTCAGCTCAGAATAAAAACATCCTAATTTTGAGTAAAAGATCACTCTAGAAATGTTTGTATTTATATTTATACCACACTATAAATATAGGTAAAGTTCTGTCTAGAATGTGTTTTTTCTCATTATTGATAACATCTTTAATGCTGTTTCCTTCAGGTTAATGCAGATGATGACAAGCTCTGTGATAATAAAAGCAAAAAAACCCCAAACTTCTGTAATGAATGCGTTTGAGTTAATCTTGTGCAGGAAAAGTTGCCTTAAAACACTAATTGGAAATAAAATTGAAAATACAGGAGCTATTTTACTTTATGTTCATATATTTATATCATGGAGATTTTATGTGAAAATATGTGTGTTCTTTAGTTTTCTAAACAACCGTGTTCGGTGAACCTATAAAGATGAGACTCAGAAAAGACAAAGGAAAAAAAGAAAGGAAAATATGAAGAATATATTTGCTAATGCTGAATTGGAATGGTGTGATGACACAATATATTTGTAAAATATTTAAAGTTCTTTCAGGATAACGTAAGTTATCCTTTTAGATTGTAAGTCTTTTTCTTATAATTCAGTATCCAGTGTTGTAGAAGGTTTTACTATGAATATATTCAGTGGCATCTCACTGAATAATTCCCTACTGAATTCTACAGTGCTCACAGACTTTAGAACAATGATGTCACAGCATACCAAAACAAGCCTTTCTGAAAGAAGAATATTTTACTTCTCTTTCCTTCTGTGTTTCAACAACATTAAACCCTTCTCATCTGTTTCCTCCCTTAGGATACAGAATCCTACTTTTTGTCCCCGTTGCCCTAGATGACATTAATGACACTGAATTTCATTCTCATTTATTTCCATTGTGTCTCTCTGTACTTCCCAATATTCGTCTATTCCATACTAATCATTGCTTTGACTTTGCTTCTCAAGATACCAGCTATGTGTGGCCCAGTCTTTCACTGCTTAGCTCCTCTCCTCTAATTACTGAAGTTTGAATTTTCCTTGTGAATTATATAATCATAGAATGGCTTAGGCTGGAAGGGAGCTTAAAGATCATCTCATCACAACACCCCTGCCATGGACAGGGACACCTTCCACTAGACCAGGTTGCTCAAAGCTCCACCCAGCTCGGCTTTGAACACCTCCAGGGATGGGGCATCCCCAGCTTCTCTGGGTGACCTGTTCCAGTGCCTCACAGTGAAGTAGCTGACAGTTAAAACCATAGAAACTCTAAATAGAATTATCCTAAGCCATTTGAGATTCTCAAATGTCTCAAGGCAAATGCTAAAGTTTACTACTTGATTTCTTCTTTTTATTCTCTGTACTGATTGTGGTTTGTGGCATATTCCCCACTTTAGCTTTCATACATTGGGGTAGATGCCCCACAGATAATTTACAGTGTAATTAGAATGAGTTGTGTAGGAGAGTCTTAAGTTCCACACAGAGCAGGCAAAAAGGGCTCATGACTGATTTACCTTTTACTTATCTCATTGAAGTATGTCTTATTGCTGTACCTTCCAGTTTTGCCTTTTTCTCTTTATCAAGCTTCCACTAATATTTTATTTGAATAATTTCTAACACACATTTCTGAAGTACTGTAGAACATATTTTATGTCAAACACATACTAAATGTGTCATCAAAAATGCATGTCTTAGCAGTGTTTCGCACTCTCTGCCTCAACTGGAATGGATCTTATCTTGACTTGCTTATAGTTTCATCTATATATTTTCCTGCAAAGACTGGTCTTTAAAAAGGTGTCTGCAAAATGTCCAGAAAAAAAGAAGCAGGCAGCCATTTACATAGACTTTAACAGTACCATATAGCACTTTACAAAATTAATAAAAATGTGAACTGTATGTCTGCAAAGAATCAGGTTCCAATCAAATGGAACTCAGCAGATGTATGGCAGGGTCCACTTATCTCTAAGAACAGAGTATCCAAATGAAACATAGAAAAACATGGGTCAGTGAAACCAACTGGCAACAGGTGCTGTACTGGTATCCATTGATCAACCATTTTATTTCATGAAATGTGCTGTGGTACTTTTAATGAGCACACCAAATCAGGATCCTCTTTTTTCAGATCATGAAAAGATTGCGAACACCAGGCGGTATTTCTTCCGTTCTGATTCAGAATGAAGGTTACTGTCTAAACAACTAAGAATATCATACATACCATAAATCAGCATATTTAGGAAACCCAAACCCCATATAGTTAGATTTTGCATTATTTTTGACTTTTCTAGAAGCAGAAATGGACACAACACAAAGTGTTGAATAGATTTTGACCAATCTTTTGCAAAGAAATAACAGGGATACTATTCTCTCCATTATGTTAAAGCTGTCTCCCTGCAGGCAGGGTACTCCTCACTTCAGATTTAGAAAATGCTACTATAATAGTTGTCAGTCAAATGTTTTCAAGATTATTTTAACTCAGGACTGAGAATGCAAGTGCCAGCAAAGTTGTAGTGAAATATAGATCAGCAATCACGGGCTGTATACACACAGGAATTTCTGCCTTTTTAGGGAGAAGTGAAGTCACAGGTTTCAGCTCTTAAATTCTGCAAAATCATATGTAAAACTCATTTCCTGTAAAGCTTCTGCCTACTTATTAAGTAATCTTGCTTTTTGGTTAATTATTTTGAGCTTTTGCAACAGAAGACAAAATAATGTATTAATAAAGATAAGCATTTATTTCAGATGTTGGAGATACTTAACTTCTGCGCCAACGTTTTTCATTTCTACCTTCACTTAAAAATGTGCACTGCCTTACACTGCAACAAACTAGTAGGTAGCCTCTGTGCTGTAAATGTTCCATAAAACATTCCATCATGATTTTAACGCAAGTACTAAATAATGGATACTTCAACTTCATTGCAATGGATGTTAATGTATTTATTATCATATAAGTAAAAACATATTTGTAAATAGAGAACAGAATTTGTTCTCTATTGATGCATTGTGCATGACATCTCTTTTCTACTGCATAAAATTACTTTTCTTCATCAAAAGCTCTGAAAACGTATTTTAAAAATCACATGAACTGCCATTTCAGTTTACATTTTTGGACCTCTGCTATTCTTGTTTAAAAAACCAAAGGAAAACCTCCTAAACTGAGTATTAGCTGGATTAGCCTGTTCATGTCAGTGAATTTGTCATTCTGATATTTAGAGTGATATCTATGGAATTCATGCTTTGTCAGTACCAAAAATGACAGCAGGTAGGGGAAATACCCTCCAGATGTGATGCAGCAATTGATCATGAATTTAGTAGAAATCCCACTATAACACACAACCATTTCCAATAATGAAATATAATTTCTATAGTCAAAGATGTTACTATCAATGTAATACTATAATTCTTTCTCAGTCTCTGAATTACTCCAATTTTTTTTCTGAGCTTCAGAATTGCTCACCCATCTTAACAGAAATCAGGTAAATTCGAAGTATTTGATTATACTTGAAACTCAGCCCACCAAAAAAACCCTGCACAGTAGTTGTACAGTATAACAATTTTCTTTGAAAACAAGTTAGTTTTTTATTTTCAAAATGTCTGGGACTATAAAACATAAATTACAATTACGCATGAAAAATCTTCCATTGTTCATAGAATGCAATAAGGGCAAAACCCGCCACCCTATCCTAACTTCTAGGATTTGATTTCTGGTGTCTAAAATGGGGAAACTAAGACACCATATTTCCTGACCAGGCAGTTTCCAGGGTCACTTTCTCCAGATGAGCAATTTACACAAAATAAATAAGGAGGAATTTAGATTTAGAATGACAAAAGAATTTGACATGCTTATTTCATACACTCTTTTAGCTTTGGCAGAGGTCTTGAGAAAATACCTACATTTCTTAGCTGAATGTTAGAATGCTTCTCTCCTTAGAAAGAAATAAGGACATACTTTACCAAAGGTAGCTTAGTTTGCAGGGTGATGAAATGGTACGGAAAAAAAAAAATTACTATCCAGGACTATTTGAGTGCTGAAAAACGAATATGTAAGCTTCTCTACTCAACAACACCCACTATTCCTTCTTGACTACTAATGCTGTAGTCTTACCACAGCACTCCTCATATTCCAATGTGAAATATCAGTTGCAGAAAGACAATACTTCTAACAAATGCAAGTTCATTCAGGGAGGCTTAAATTTACAAAATTATATACCATGAAATTTAAAGTACTTATATGCTAAAATAACCAATACACCCTTAGTAATCAAACACTCATCTTAAAAATCTATCATTCAGAAAAACAGTAATATTTTCTCACTGTAAAAAAAATCTGCAGAATTCCCATATTTAATAACAGCTATGATGAACTGTAACAAATGGTACTTACTGAATACTACCTAAAAGAGCCTAATTTTAAGAAAAAAAGTTTACACTTACCATTGCTATGAGCCAATATTGATTTTCCTCAGATGCTTGCTATTATGGACTATCTGTGAACAGTTTGCTTTTCTAAGCTCACAAAGGATGGGCTGGCTGTCTTGCTAAGGCTTAACAGGGTAACAAGTTCAAATTTTTTTCTTTACACTTAACCCCTTCTGTACTGTCAAACCCAGTCAGCAATGATATGTAGTATATATATATCCTTCAAATCACTGAAGCAATAAAGGACTACCAGTTATTTAACTCTTTACAGCTAAAGCAGGTAATAACAACTAAACTTACCCAGCGGCTACAAAATGTCAGCTTTGTCTGAAAAGTCTTAATCAATCAGATTACCTAATTAAAATTAAGATAAAAGAGGAAGCAGTGTTCACAATCTTGTTCTACTTCTTTTTCTATTTCTGTCTGCTAAGCTCAGAATCTGATTAGTATATTTAATTCCATGAAGCATCATGACTGGTCTACCTTTAATCAGCCTGTTGACATCCACCCATGTTTTCCTCACGTTGCAGACTTCAAGGTAATCATTTATTGACTTGCCAATGCTCCCACACAAAGCACAAAGTTCATATTATAGAATCAACACTGGAATGATTCTATTTTTCACACGTTTACATATATCCAGCATGAAAAATGAGTTAAAAGAAGTATGTTTATTGGGACAAACGCAAAGTTTGTAAAAATATCATAACTAGTATTATACTTACATAAAATGGCATTACATTGCATGAGATTACAGCTTCATTAGGAGTATCAATTTTGGTCAGTGTTCAAAGACCTAATTACCTTTTTCTACTTTATTAAGCTACCATTTCTATTATTTGTAAGTAATTATGAAAATAGATAAAATACGTAATATTTTCAAATTACATACTAGAATAGAAGGTGATTCTCTTTAGTACACAGGCAAACTGGGATAAAAGGCATCTCCAGAATCTTCTGCCTTGTACATCTAATGTCATGAGTACTCGTTTTGGTCTGATACCGTTGTAGAAGTAAGAGAGAAAAGAGAGAGATCATTATTACACAGCACAGAAAAACCCACTATTTTTAGTGTTGTAAGCAACGCTATTATCTTAATGTACCACATTAACTTTGTGGCAAGAAACAGCCTGCTTGCAAAGCTGCTGCTGTCTTTTGGGTAAGTTGGACTACTGAGATCTTCTGGAGGTGTTGCCCATACAATACTCCAGTCAGAACCACTACACTCTGTTTAATTGCTTCTAAATTTAATTTGGCACTTTCCTAAGCCGGTATAGTTGCCAGATAACCACAGCATTTGGCTCTTCAATTTGACATTTCCTATGTAAACTGCAAACAGTAACTGTCATTCAGAAAATGTATAGGTATTTTCAAAATAAAATTCAAACCTTGACCTACAAACAGGGCAAATTAAGCAATAAAAAGCCAGGAAAAATCTTCCCTTAAATAGATTAAATTTATCAAAGTAGTTTTCTTAAACAAGAGAGATTTGACTTCTTCCCTGCAAATGGTTCATCTATTGGTGAGGGAAAAAGGAAATGAAAGCTTCAAAAGCTTTTTCAAAAGCCTGGCTTAGATTTTGAAAATGTATAAAGACCAAAAACTGTTGACATGCTGAAGTTACTAGACTTGAAAGATCATTAAAATATTACTCTCAAAATCAGAGATTATTCAAGTGTAGTTCCCTTTGTCATATGATTATTTTTCTGTTTTTCTTCATGCAGGTAAGTAAAAATTTTCAATTTACTTACTAGCATTGTAATTCCAGGTATATACTGTTACACAGATTCTCAAATAAAAACCTAGGCAGATTATTAACATCAGCATTGGTTATACATAGTGTTTGGAGTTTCACTGTTAGAAGTGCATCTCTATAGCAACTCATTGTAATTTTCTACATAAAAAATTTGTATTCCAATGGGTCTTAGTCATGTACATTTAGTTACCTCAAAGTGATAAACTATCTGTATTTATGCTACCTGTATTTCCTCTGTGCTCCATCCTCCCTCTTCCATCTGCTCATTCCTTTCTTGTTCATCTCTCTAAATGTAATCACGGCAGTACTAGTTGAAACTTCCTTTCATTGCTTAGCTTCCACTGTTTGCATACTTTCCAATGTTCTCCTTTACTCTATGAGCAACCTGCAACTAGGCTTCCTTCTGTCCCACAATTTTTTAAAAAAGATTAATGCCACTGTTACCATGCACTCCTGGTGGTACGTGTGGCCCACGATAGCTTTCCACAACTCGCCTTCTCTGTAAAAGCAATTTTTAAGGGAAGCAGTGTATTGTTTCCTTCTCCTTTCCAGACAACTCAAGAGATAACCTGATTTTCTTTATTTGTAGGTATGGCTGAAACAAGGGAGAGAATGAAGCAACATAGTATGTCAAATACTCCAAATCTGTCAGGAATGCTTCTTGCTTTAAAGTTTATTAGGCACTGCCTTACCAAAAAGCCATGAAAACTGCTGAGCATAGTGTGACATGGATGGGAAAAAAAAACCACAAATCAAGATTTGTAGAACAGTTTTACTGATTCCAGTTTGCTGAAAATTTTGGAAAAAACATGACATCATTCACTGTTAAAAATAATTTAAATTACTCCAAATAAACAAATCACCATATAATAATAAGTTTATATTTATCACTATATTGCATTTTCCTCAGGTCATTTGCATTTCTTTTGATATCACTGCAGACTGCAGAATGACAGACTATGAACTATTACATAAAGAAATTAATAATAAAACCAGTATACCTTAGCTTTAAAAATATCAACATTATCTTAAATAACTTGATAAATTAAGGCACAAATCTGAACTGTAGCATTAAATACACATAAATAAATATTTTAATTAACATATGGCTTTCCCAGTCTTATAGCTACAGTTAATAAACTTATTTCAACTTTAAGATTCTTAATGGCAGTAACAATCTTAGCATCTTATTTCCATAAAGAACTTTGTGCATATTTTGAGATGATATGTCTTGTTCTTCCTCCTCCACTACTCTATCATTTAATTTCTAATTATCAGAGAATGAAGCGACTCACTGCCTAGAGTCAATAAGTACATTATTATCTTATAAAAACATTAATACTTAGGCTTTCAGGGATGGCTCTCCAACACCTTTTTCACAAACAAAGTGTCGTGTTATACCTTTAAATTCAGGCTGACATACAATGGGGTAAGTGCAGGCCAAAACAGAATGGATGAGTAAATGCTCTGCTTAGAGCATTAATGTAAATTAGGTTATTAATGTAAAAGATATGAAGTACCACATATTCACTATTTACATATGTTATTAACTTTAAAATGAATGTAGGTTTTTGTGACAGGTAGAATTTAAAGACTGGAGATAGGCAAAAATGAGAAAGAAATAATTAAGACCAAATAGGAGGACCTAAGTAGAGAATTCAAACAGCAGGCAAGGTCAGACAGCCCTCTTTGTAACATTGTGACTCCTTCCAGTGGGGGAAGACCAAATCAAACATAAAAAGTATAAGAGCAAAAGGCATAATAATTTCATTCTAGAACAAAATCCCAGCCTATGCACAACAAGGTACTAATTCTACTTATTTGTTGCTTGCTTGCTTGGGATAATTATTGGGTTTTGTCCAAATCTAATTCAGGTTTGAAAACACCTAAAAAGATTTGCATAGTTTAGCTCCGGAACCAAAGTAAAGGCTCAGAAAATCCCATGGTTACACATTCACCAGACGAACAGTTCTAATTTATTCCTAATTAAGCATTCAACAGAAGAAGTAACTTAGAGAAATCACTTATTTGAATTAAAGATTAGCATTCATTCCAATCCAATGTTTTATCAACTGGTGTGCAATAGCTCGACTTGGTGGTACGAAGAAAGAACGCTGCTTTCCTTTAATGAGAACTTCCACGACCTGCAATAAAACCAGGTTTTTTTATCTTTAGAAGACAGTATTATAAACTATATAGAATCTTAACATTGTATTAATGCAGAAATTATCTTCCTATAATGATCCATCAGTCTACCATTGCTATTAAAGAGCTACTAAGAGATTCTCCAAGGCAGATGCAGAGAAAGTCCCACATTGTGTGAATAATGACATTTTTGAGCTTAATGTGCCCCAAAGGATACCTTCTTCCTAACAGAACTGTGGAGACTGCTAGTATACTATTTAAGGTTTTTGTGAAGCCTGTTTATGGCAAGGACCACCAGATGGTGCTCTACACTGTGACAAAGTAATCTATTTTTACAGGTAGTGCCAAAGGAGATGTGTTTTCTTGGTTTTCTGAAGCAGTTGCAAGTAACATGGGAATACACTTTTAGTACATTTCCGAAGTACATTTATTTCCAGCTCTACAGAAACTTGCATGTGACTACCTGTATTGAGAACTGATGTTATTTAAAATAATGCTCCCAGGGCTAACAGAAATGCACTGAGATTGTAGGTGACTAATTTTGCCTTCAAGCTGAATTACAGTCAAAACACTTGGAATTGCTAGGCAGAGGTCCAGTGTTATTAAAAGCTCAGCTCCTAAGCTGCCCGTGGGAAAATCTATGAAAACTAAGTTGTGAAAGCAATTTTTCCTCCTACTCATGAACTGAAATACTTCTTTCTGTTAAGGTCTTTTCTGCCTCTCTTTTACTTGACTATATTTAAACTACTGTGTGTAGGATTTCCTATTAATGCACAGTAAGCTGCATTTAATACCAGAGGATTAAAATAGTACCACATGAAAAAAGACATTCAAACAAATAAATTCCCAGAGTCCTTACCTTAACTTCCACCCTCACAGCAAATCTAGTAGCATGCTTATTTGGAGAAACTGTGATGAATAATGTTATTAAATACTACTTCTGCATGAAAAGCAGAGGCTTGCTAAGGAAATGGGTTAAAATAACTCGGCTATCTCCCAAAAGGGAAAGGTGAATAGCAAACTGGCAAAAATGTCATAAAATGAGCTTGCAAGTAACTCAGACATTACCATGAATATCTGTCTAACCTACAACCACAATATAATGCAACAGTAGTATGATAAAATGAAGAGTATACATGCTCATTTGACTTGCTGAAAAAGCAAGTGTCTGTTGTATGCCAGAGCCAATACAGTCACACACTAATCAATAGAAGAAGAAAATGAAATTGAACTTTACTTGTTCTCTAGTGAACCAGCGGGCATCCTCTATTTCATTCTTGTCAACTTTAATTTCTGTGGACACTGCAACAGCTAAGCAGCCAATCATTAGGGAGGAGGGCATTGGCCACGGCTGACAAGAGACATACTGAACATGGCCAACTTTGACTCCAGCCTCCTCCTCCACTTCTCTTCGAACAGCATCTTCTATGGTTTCGCCTAATCAAAAAGGGCAAAGAACAAGCAACTGATGAAAATACTCCAAGCAACGATCACATCCTGTGCTTTGAACTGACTCAAAAGATTTGAAACTGCCCAAGGCAATTATTCACAAAGATAGAGTTCACAGATCAGGGCAAAGATCTCAGCACAAGACACAAAAGTCTAGTAAGGTAAAACCAGTCACCAAAGCAAAATGGAACTTTGAAAATAAAGTGTGCTAATTTGCCCATAATAATATTTATTTCCTGAATTGATAATTCATCCTACACACAAACCATTATTACTATACCTAAAATATCAAAAATTAGGAAGAAAGTACATCATTCCTATAATTATTCTTGAAACATCGATCCATTCATTTGTAACTAGCACTGTGCTAATTTCTGGATTTTCAGTATGATTGCAACACCATGTACTACAACTTGAAAAATCAGTATTTAAAATTAAAATAGTAAGAAACCAGAGATTTAGAATACTTGCTCACGTTTTTGCAGTGTATTCTTCCGTTTGCCTGACTCGTCCTTCATTGTCTTAACACATGCAGACAATACTGTAAATTGAAACTGCAATGGAAAGCTTTGCTTCCATATTCACGGAAAACTGTGGATGTATGTACATGGAATGCTGATGGTCACAGGCCTACATATGCACACATGTACTGTGCTGTAACAACTGATTACAGGTTCATTAGAGGACACAGTCCATCTATCAGAAACAAACATCTTGACTTCTTTCAAAAGATACCTGAATAAACTTGTTCATGCTGTCACTGTATGTCAACCTGCACACATTTACTGAATATATTTATACACTATAATTTCACTGGTGATTAAGACATATTCCCAATATAAGAATGTTTTACAAGTTGTTCTGCAGGTACTTAGAATTATAACTAATTTCAATTAATTATTATTGCTTGACATAGCTATTGAAATATCTCTTTACTTCTCTTTCAGAATTACGTAATTTCTACTCATCTTCCATATAATCAATCAGGCCCTAAACACATAAGCATATGCTTAATTTTCTGCCAACTTTAAGTTACACTTTAACACCTACTTTTCCTATGCTAAAATCCTTTGCTAAGTATGACCAGCCAAGGTGACGTGTTTTAAATTTTTTTTTTCATATAAGTAGTGATTTAAGACTACATGATACGAAAACTATGCAATATTTTTATTTACTCAAGTTGCTTTTTGCTTGTTTTTAATAAATCAGCTGCTGCAAAGTATAGAGGAAGTGTATTTATTGTAACAACTCATCTATCAGGAAGCAAAAACCATTAATTTGACATAACACAAAACATATTTCTCCATAACTGTAAAGGTACAATACTGTTATTGAGAAAATATATTTGGTAAAGAAAAATGAAATTACTCACCCGGTTCTACAAATCCAGCAAGGCAGGTAAACATTCCTGGAGGAAACCTCTTCTGCCTTCCTAAAAGGCAATGGTTCCCATCTGGATGGATGACTTGCATTATCACAACAGGATCTGCAAAAGACATGAAAGGAATATTATTTCAACATTTGAGGGACTTAAAAGCAGTAAAAACTTCCAGTCTATTCCATACCAATGCACGTAAAGACAAAAATGATTCTGAAATCATAATTGTGTGCATGCCCAGAGTAAGTTGTTGTTTCATTTCACTTTGGGTTTTCTCTTCATGCAAGGTTTCTCTTTATCTTGTTGTGCAACATACATGCTTAGTAGAAGCAGTTTACTAACCAAGGCTTGGAATGCAGCACAGAAATTACCTGTAACCAAAGCACACAATCTGCTAAGAGTCTCAGCAGTACCAACCTAGCTATGCATCCAGCATCATAGTTTCCGCAGCAAACTAATTTATTATCACCTTCTCTTCACCACAGAGATCTGAAGAATGTATTTTTGACTAAACACCAAGTAACTAGACACTTTGGTGGCAGTGCAAATACTGACTAAATACTGACTACTTTCCACCTTGCTATTAGTTTCTCATATGATGTTGCACTTTGACAAATTTCCTCACTTCTGGTCATTGTACCTGTCTTTTTCTTTCTAACTTAGTATTTTCTCCTATTGGTCTAACCAATCCTGTCAACTTGTGATCTTTTCCCCTTTTTATTGTCATCCAGTTTTAAGTAAAAAGTAAAATGTGACCCTTTGCACTGCTGATATCTCCTTTATACTGTTGGAATTTCTAACTGATATTACTTGTTGCAATAAGGTTTGCATTGTCACAGCAATTCTGTATCACAGACTAGTGCAAGAAAGAGAAGCCTGAACTGCTTAATGCTAAATAGAGCTGAGACACACAGTCTATGGAGAAACAAGTATGTAAGACCTAGGACAGAAGTAAGCAGCTGAAATAACTATAAATAAATTGATTTACATGCATATAATAATAATAATAAAAAAGCCACTTTTGAGTGAGTATTCTCACCAACTCTTGGATATGACGTGTTGTGAACTCCTTGGAGACTGGGACAATCTTCTTTTAAGCAAGTTTTCTTGTAACCCCCTTCTTCAATCTTGGTTGCACTCCCACACGTTGGGCAGAATCGGTAGCGGTTGTGCCATGCTAGAACAGATCTCGCCTGGGCTATTACTCCTTTAAAACAATACATTGAAAATGCACAAAATCAAATACTAATTCATGTTAAGCTTTTAACAGCACAGAAAAAGCAAGTAGTGAAGTTTAACATAAAAAGATCAAAGGAAGAGTGTGGTTTGAATCATAATCGTGGCTAGAAGAGAAGTTGAGCAATATGAGTTATGCATACCTTTTTCTTTGCAGCACAGCAAATGCAATAGAACATGGTATTAAACAGCTACAGGGCAATTTACACATTCAGAAACAAATTCATCTCGATCAATAGACCCTGTTTCTCATAAAAGTCACGTACCAAAATTATATATATCAAGTCTTTTCCAGATGACCATTTTAGGGCTACTACAGGTATTGACATAATAATGCATTGTTCCATTTAAACTTAAGGTCCAAGTCAAGCTTTCCCTTTATCCTTACGTAAAAGCAAAACTGCTACAACAGCAGTCAGTAACAACATTTGTTGTCCATACTAACACTAATTCAATTTGGGATCCTGACTTTTCAACACCTCCTTGTCAGATGAGTATCCAACACATTGTTAGAAAGGACTAAGGTTCTCATTTATTATAACAAAAACTCAGTAATGACAGATTTTTTTCCTTTGTTTTATGTTAATAATGTTCATGCATGGATATTTAAATAGTTTTGTTTAAAACCCATGATGATCAATAGGTTTTACAGTCTAATATTGTCATTGCAGAAATTAGTCCTTTGCAAATGCACATGTTCTTACATACAAACTTCTTCACAAAACCACTAACAGGTTTTTAAAATTAAAAATATTTCTAAAGCCACTGAAAACATACAATTTCTTTACAGTTGTTTTTCTTTGAATTATACCTTAGGGAGTACCAAAGTGTATCTTTCTGATTACACACTTTGTACTTGCTGCATTTTATGCATCTTACCAGCTTCTTTTTCAGGTAGCTGCAGTAGTGCTGGCATCGGTGGGTGAAGAAAGTAACAGTCCTCGTGCTTCTGTTTAAATTTTTCAGCAGAAGCAGAATCTATGCTAAGAGCAAACCAAGCAACTAACCCATCTTCTTCATCTTCTTGCAGAACTCTTCCATTGCAAGCAGCCATCAGGTTCATGTTGAACTGAAGTTCAACTCCAAGAAAAACCAAGGTACATTCTTCAGTTTGGTTCATACACTGTTCCACATCCTTGTGGTACAGCCTGCAAAGCTTTACTTCTGGTTGCTGCGAGCTCTCTCGTCCCCCACCCAAGGTAACCAAGGGACTTAGATTTGAGAAGAGGATGTATACTGTAGCTGGATGGCTTTGTTTTTCACTTAGCCACTTGGAATCTGTTCTTTTATCACTCCTTCTGTCCAGAAGCGTCATGCCAAAATAATTTTCATATTCTTTCACATCATTTGACAAAAAACTAGGCTTCTGATCACCTTTAACATTAGCCAACAAATTAGCTATGTGTTTGTACCCCCAAAATTTAGCAATGTCCAGAGCTGTCTGCCTTGATTTATTAACAATGGATCTGTCACTCCTAAAGAAACAGAAAAGAGCTGAGGTTACCAGAGTAAATAAGTTTAGGAAGGATCCGGATGCTGTATTATTCTTAATTGCATATAGATCTGACACTATTAAGTTACAAGAACTTCTAGACACTCTGTCTAAACTGGGTAATCTTTAGGCACAATATTTAGCACCATGGTAATGAAATATAATTATACTTCTTTTTCTTTTGCTAAGGCTGTATTTCACATTTTTGTTGATCCTTTACAGATTATCATTCACCAAAATTCATGCAGTAGTACAAAAGCAATGAATTAATTAAAATTCAACACACTGTATCATTAAAAAAAAGCCTCAAAAATAGAGCTTTGAAAGTCAGGCTACAGGTCTGTTCCTCATAACCAGTAATCAAAATGGAAAAAAAAAAAAGGAAAAAAGAGCAGCCTAACAAGCATTACTTTCTAGAAGCTACTGGAAGCAGCAACAAAACATTTACATTCAAATATTTTATCGAGGTTAATTGACTTGTTCAGTCTGGAGAAAAGAAGACTGAGGAGAGACCTCACTGTGGTCTCCAACACCCTCATGAGGGAAAGCAGAGGGGCAGGTACTGATCTCATTACTCTGGTGACCAGTGACAGGACATGAAGCCAGAGTTCAATGAGTGTTTAGACCACACTCTAAGGCACACAGGCGGGCACATGGTGGGATTCTTGGGATGTCCTGCGCAGCTGCAGGAGTTGATCCTCATGGGTCCCTTCTAACTCAGGATATTTGATGATTTACCATAAAATTAGAATCAAGAATACAGCCTCTGCTTAGTGACAGCAGCTGGTTCGTGTAGGGATCTTTTAGTTACCCAAATGTCTGTATATTGAAACAGACAAGGGAACATTGCCTCATGATATGTATTTAAATACTAAAGACAAAAAGAAACCCAAACCTGAAACAGATCGAGGTTGATTGGGAAGTCAAAATAACACGCTTCTATTTTTTGCAAATCTTAAATTGGTAGGCAAAACAGAAATGTTACTGTAAACTACAAATTATGTAACACGTACTAGACTTACCAGTTTTTGAAACCAGAAGATACCAGTAAATATTAATATTGCTGATACACAGGTAACTATACCACAAGCAAGACCATTTTGAGATTTTATTTTAAACTCAGTAGTTTTTGAGGGCATTTGAGTATAGTTCAGAAAACTATTCAAAACTTAATTACAATTTTTTGGTGCTAAAGAAACTTCTTTCATGACCAGTTACAGGACTCAAGGGAATGGCATGAAGCTCTCTCAGAGGAGGTTCAGGTTGGCTACCAGGAAAATGTTCTTCACCCAGAGGGTGGCTGGGCACTGGAACAGACTCCCCAGGGAAGTGCTGACAGAGGTCAAAAAGTGTTAGGACAACACTCTCAGGCACATGGTGTGATCCTCAGAGATGGTGCTGTGCAGGACTATGAGTTGGACTTGATCCTTGTGGGTCCCTTCCAACTTAGGATATTCTATGATTCTACAATTCCGTGATAAAAAAATAACTGACTAGATTTTCAGGATTATTCCCTGTAACGTTATGAAACATTATCTTCATAGACATTCATGTTTATATAACCAGCAACTGTAATTGTCAAAATAATTATTCTAAGCATTAACTAAAACGAGACCAATGAGGCCACAGCATCATCTCATGAACCATATTCAATTGCCTAGAGAGCAACCATGAAGAGGACATTTAAAAGCGATATTCACTTTTTTTTTAATGAAAAGCATAACTTAAAAAACTGTTATCCTATTTACCAGTTGATAATTCCCCAGCATCTCAAAAGATTCCTCAATACACAAAATCTGGCACTGAGATACTCGTCTACATACTGGAATGTACTGATTATAGTACAAACCAGTGGTTCATCTAATGCCCCACTCTGAGCCCCAGCAGAGGCCACAGGACTTGGGTAGAACTGAAAAAAATAACAAAAACGGGTGGGATGATTACTGGAAGCTGTGGAATGCTACGCCTGAAGTTACTCATTAACTACAGAATGAACTAAACTTGCTTGTTTCTGTAACTAGGAGCGCAGAAAGGAACAGCCTGAGCTTGATTAATGTTAAACTCAGTTGAGCCACATTTGATTCTAACTTAGTTTTGAAACATTTTCCATTTGAAGTATTTGTCCCTCGACTTTATTCAGGCCTGACCTGCATTTTCTTTGGGGTCTCAAGAACAGCATTCTTTGCATTTCTGAGTGTCTTGAAACACTAGAACTAAAACATATGACTTGAAAATAGGAGATTTTTGACAAGCAAGGAACATACTTGGTGTCATGCCAACTGAAGAAAATAACATTGACATGGTCAAGGAAGAAGGAGGAAGCATATTGTCCAAAACCTAAGATTGAAATGTGTCAATCAGTCACTTTGGAAAAGGTGAGTCTATCATGTCCTACTGAAGAGTCAGCAAACATTCTACACTACCAAAGATTCAAGTGGATTACAAATCAAGTTTAGAGAAAAAATTTTAAGTGGAACAATCAAATACACCAAATTTATATTCAATACAATGGTTGGAATGGGGTGCAAACTTTGTTCTATTCTGTTTGCCTCTGTCAGGAGTGACAGCATATCCTTGAATATCAAAGGAGTAATTTTAGAGTTGCTAATAACTTTTAGACTTTTTTAGCAAATATGAAAAGAATGATACAATAGCAGAACCCAGTTATAAATTGACACAGAATACATTTTCCTGAGTTTTAGCCCTGAAAATTCTGCCACTATCTGTCTGGTAAATTTACTTCTCTGAGACAAAACTGGTAAGGGCAAAAAGGGGGGTGCAAAATAGAGCTCTTGAATGTGGTCTACTAACCAGCTTACCCTTCTTGAAGAAGAACCTGCACAACCTCGAGGTGTCCATTTCTGGCACCGTACATGAGGGCTGTCCAGCCATTCCCTGCGGCCGCATTGACCAGTGACGGGGAATGCCTGAGCAGCGCCTTCAGCCTGGCTGCATCTCCAGCAGCAGCAAAGTGATGCAACTGAGAAACCACGTCCTGATGCAGGTTCTTTTCAAAGTCAGTCATTGTGCCAACTAAGTTCAAAAAAAAGAAAATAAAAATGCCTGAGGGCATATCCACCACCACTAAACCGATTTAAGTAAAAGGCCGAACTTCAATGCTGTACAGACAATCAGTATTATCACCGAAAATACAGACACAACAAATTCTTGTGATTGGTGTTATACTGTTACTCCAAACCAAGTCTTAGTCCCACCCATCTTCAAGCATAGTGAAACTTTACCTTAACAATCAAAACCAGTTTTAAAGAGGCTTAAGTACCAAAAGATTTCACTGTGGAAATAAAGATTCTTCTGAGTGTGAAAAACATGTCGTGGTTTCTAGACCGAACGCGCACACACAGACACACACAGACACACACAGACACACAGACACACAGACAAAGAGTGCTGCTGGGACCGCTGCGCAACACAGCGACAGCTTCTATTCCCTCACGGCCCGCTCCATTCCCTCCCCCAGAGCCGCGACCCAGCCTCAACGGCGGAGCCCCGTTACCGTGCGCAGCCTCCACAGACAGCCAGGCCCCGTGCGCGCTCCCGCCGCGTCCGGCAGCGCTGCGGGGGAAGCACCGCCCCGGCGCGAGCCCGAGAGAGGCCGGGCGGGGCCGAACGGGCCCGAAAGGGGCCGAGCGCGGCCGAGAGGGGCCGAGCGCGACTGCCCCGCCCGGCCCTTGAGGCGGGCGCCGGGCTTGAGATGCTGCGCGTTGCCGGAGGGAATCACCGGCTGTTCCCTGAGCGCCGCTGCCGGCCGGGGCGGGGCGGTGCATAGGTTAAAGAGCGAACAGCCATTTTATCCGCCGGGCTGGAATCTCGGTGGTTATAGGGAAGTGGTCAGATTGGTTTTCAGCATTGCTTCACCGCGCTAGCAGAAGGCAAGCGTCGGTGGCAACAGAATGCGGAAGTAGTTGTGAGGAAGGTGGAGCAAGTGGCACGACGGGGCAGGGGAGAAGAGTTAGCGGGGAAGTCGGAAGGATTAATGATCCAGAAGTGTGTCCTGCCTGATGCCAGGAAAATTCCACAAACGCCAGGGGTTTATGTCCAAAAAGCAGACAGAGGAGTCCTTCAGCTTTATTGGAATAAAGTTGAGTGATGATGGAGATGAGTCCACCGGGGCACGCACCCGCGAGCTGTTCTCTCTCGAGGCTTCTGAGGGTGCAGCCTTCCTTTTATCCTAAACTCCCGGCCACACGTTGCCCTCTTCCTTTCCCCATTGCTGAGGTACTAGGAGAGTACGGCATTCCGGAAGCGCCTATCACATACCCCCCGCCCCCCCTCTGAACCTGTCATTTTACCCCAAAATTCAGAAGTTCAGGCTTGTGGAGACCTACTTGTCTGTTTCAGGACCCAAGCTGTGTGGGCTCTATAACGAACCTGCTGCCCAAAGTTAGTAGAGACATT
>VWZW01003077.1:46237-60812 GCA_013397115.1 Edolisoma coerulescens | reverse complement strand
GCGTTTACTTCATCACGAAGACCCCTGCCCACGACCACTAGGAGGTGCTGCGCAGGTGCAAGGCATATGGAAATGACCTTTGGACTCATTACCATACGAAGCGGGATTAGGAAGGGCTAGGTAGTGAATATGCATAGGCCTACTGGGAAACTTAATGCATATGTAACAATTTGGAGAATAAGAAGAGAAACGAGAGCTGAGGAAGTTGCGCAAGTCTTTGTGGAACTATCCCACTTGTGTCTCGCTCGGCCGACCGAATAAATAGCATACCTACTTTACCACTTTAATTAGTGATAAAGTCATTTTCCGTAAATCACCAGTCCCGTAGAAATGAACATGGAACTGTTATCCTAGAGTACTAGGAAAAAAAAAAAAAAAGGGAAAAAAAAAGAAAAAAGAGTAGCTTTTGAAAAGTCAAAATAAAAGTTTCGTACTCTACGATAATTTTCGTACTCTGCGATAATTCTGCGAAACAGATTGCACTTATTCCAATCGCCTAAGTTGGAATGCAAAGGTTAAGCTAAAGTCAGTTCTTCCATCAGTATTACATTACTGGTTTTCCCACTTGCATTTGTATTAAACATGAATAACTCATACAAATCTTTGTTTCAATGTTTTATTTGAGATACCATTGTGATGCTGTGACAGGGCCGCCCACACCCAATCGGCATCTAGCTGGAGACGTCCCTGGCTAAATTACCGGGCTGCAACCAGCAAGTTGACGTAACCATCAAATATAGAAGGGCTTTCTGTCAAGTGGTGCAAGGCGTCGGCAAAAGAAAGAGAGGGGTCTCCTGAATGGGTTCCAACAACTTTAATCCGTGGAGGGTCCAGGGACAGAAGACAGGGAACAGTACAGGGTACAAGGGTTTTATAGGGGGACTAAAGGGGCGGAGTAATGGGGAACAGCCAATAGGGATTGAGAACTTGGGAGGAGCCAACACAGAGATAACCAATGAGGACAACTTAGGGGAGGGGAACAAAGGAAACAAAGGCATCGAGGAGGGAAGAACATTCTGGAAATATACATATGCAATGAAGAGAAATACATAAACATGAAGTCTTACATAAAACTGGGTGTTAACTGCTTTAACCAATAAACTGAGAACCTGTAAACTAAGGAAGATTGGGACCATGGGAACTTGCCATAACACAAAGGCAGGGGTCAGACATTGGTGCCTCTGGTGCCTGTCCATCAGTCTCCTGAGTCCATAGCATCCTCCACCACATGCACCGCGACACCATTGTATTCAGATAATAAAATGGTTGATCGTCAGCTTGCTTTTAAATGTGGCCCTCAGAAGCTCCATCAAGTTTCTGTTTTAGCAATAGAGCTTTAGCTCAAGATACATACATATATATATAAATATGTATATATAGAGGTATATGTATGTATCTACATAACCTGTTCCTCAAGGGCAGTGCCATTTTTAAATCAAGAGTATTGCAGATGTTAAGTAACGTATGAACAGGAATAAACAATACAAGGAAGCTGGTCTTATATCTTGCTGATGGTAGGATACACTCTCCATGTCCTGACATCATGTCAGCAGTTCCCAACTTGCATGATTTTAAGTACTTCTGGTGGAATTTGTGCCATCTTCCAGTGCATCCTTGCAAAAACGACTTAGTACCCTTTGTTTAAAATAGCAGTAACATTAATAAATTTAATGTGAATTAAAAATTGTAACATATCAACTTGTGAGTTTGAAAATACTTTGTTTCTACTAACGGATGTAGTTACTTTGCTAGATAAGAGGTTACAAATTCTTGTGAATATGTAGTTCTCTATTTAATAATCACTGAGCTGAATTTTCTAAGAGCAATTTAATGTTTCTTTATGAAAGGAATGAGAAGGAGGTGTCTTTACAAACAAACTGTGGGCCTGCTGTAGATAAAGCCGGATACTGAGAAGTGAAAGAAGCAGTGGGAGGAACCATAAATTCCATAGGAATTGACACTAATTGACACAGACTGTTACTCATTCAAGACTGCGTTAAATCCCTGCGTTAAATACATTAGAGGAAAAGAACAGAGAAGAACAGGGACACAAGGAAAAAGAAAAAAAAAGGGGGGGGTACACATTAGAAAGGGGTCTTTACTAGGCAATTTGGCAGGTCTGTACCTCTCAAGTACCTCAGCCAATGGGGAAAGAGACATGAAATGCAGCCGGGAAATTAGGATAAAAAGGAGGCTGCATCCTCCAACAGCTTGAGAGACCCCATGGGAAATGCCCATGGCCTCTCCCTTTATTTGAATAAAGTAACAGGACTCCTCTGTCTCCTTTTTGGACATAAACCTCTGGTGTTTGTGGATTAATTTTCCTGACATTTAGAATGGAAATATGCCCTGGTAACTTGCTTTAAAAACTGTTTTTAGCTTTGATGTATTCAAGAGCTAAGTAAAACTCACTGAGAAGGTCAAAGTGGTGCTGGACTTAGCTGTACCATGGCTCTTGAATTTTATAGAAAATAAAGCCCATACTGGCCAGTATTCAATTGACTTGATTGAGTGTGTTAGCCCTTCAGTGGCAGGGAGCATGGTTGTAAAGGTGTATTTGCAAGTATTCAGGAGTCTGAGGTTGTCAGTGTGAGAATGGAAATAGGTGCAGCACCACTAATTTACTCTGATCTTGAAAGAGGCTCTGGTGGCTCCGTGTTGATAGTGACTAATGATAGTCTTTTCAAAATGCTTGCTGATTGCTGCAGACAGCAGTCAGGGAGTAATATCTGAATGCCCTGATGCCCTATTCATTTTGTGCTGCAGCCTTCAGAAAAAAAATTGCATGTGCTGTAAAGAATGTACCTAAGTGCCATTGGGAGCACTGCAGTGATTGGGCAAAATAAGTGTTGGAGTGCCTGCAAGAAGTGAGACAACTGTCCTTCTGTCTGGTCTGAGTTACCTTCTAAATCTCTTTATTTGAGTTAATAAACTGTGCTGACGTACATGTCTGAAAAAGACCCCAGTATCTCTCATTTAGGTTAATAGATTTATTAAAAATAATGTAAAATCTCATTACTTTTATATTTATATTATCTACATTCTTTAGAGCGAGAATCTGGATTGAACCCATTTTAGTGTTGGGGCTAGATTACACACAAGAATAATCTATTTTAATGCTTTTCAGTAAAACACTAACAATATGACAGAAGGTTTGTTAGTTCTTCATTTGGGCTTGCACTTCATTCTTAACCTCTCAATTCCACCCATGTTTCATGAAGGCTCTGTTTTTCAGAGTTGATGTGCTGGGTGAAGTTTAAAAGAAGCTCTGATTTTAAGTTGTTCATTGGAAGAGAAAAAAGTGAGACATTGGATGTATGAAAGGAATGTGTTGTCAAATATTTTAGTTTATGTACATTATAATTAGTGCATTATAATAGACTATGCTTTTTGCACTTCTTAGCTTCAAAATAAAATTTCGGCGCATGTGTGATTTGTCTGAAGGAGTCAAAGCTGTTATGAGGGAAGCAGAAATCAGTATTATCTGACACTTCAGCATTCTGTAATAGTATCCTTTGGAGTTGTAAACAAGGACTTTGGGACAATATAGCTAGTGTCTTTCCTGAGCATCTCCCTGATTAGTTTCCAAGCAGTCCCCCTGGGAAACAATTGGGCAAATGCTAAAGGGCCCGATACATGCAAAGCATGCTTTGGTCTAAATATGAGTTTCTTGACATTGAAGAGATGGAATCCTTTTGGTGGGAGTTTTTACTTTCTTGTAGGAAAGAGCTGTAATAAAGTGGTATGACAGTATTTATTATGAAAAAAAATCCATTTGGATGTATCAGTAAATTAAAAATTAAAAATCAATTAAAAATCCCCAAATACTGTTTTTAATACTAACTCTGGACCTCAGATAGCAGTCTAGAGAATAGGGAGAATAAGAGTTCTTCCAACTCAAAATGCTTTCAGTCAGCTGAACAGGAAATTTCTTTCAGTTGTGGAATGTACTGTGGTAAATGCTGTGTCTGACAAGAAAAAAGGCATGTAGCAGTACCAGTCTGCCCAGAATGTGTTCCTGAAAAGTGAATGGTTTGGGATATGATGGTTATGAAACAAATTTTCCCCAAATAACTGATGTGAGGGTGGGAGGTGATGAGTGCCAAAACTTAATAAATGTGCCTAAATTAAATTTGTGGGGACAGTATGCACGGTGTGGAGAACTGGAAGGCAGAAGCACAAACATCAGGACTGTCAGCTGAGAGGTATTACCTTTTCAGCAAGTGACTTTTCAGAAGGGACCACTGCTATGAAAGGTCTCAGGTGCTTCCTCTATGAGATTGAATGCATGACAACTGCCCCATTTTCCCTTCCTGCACCTTGCTTAACTTGCTTCATCTTGATTCATTGTGGAAATATGAAGGCATTAAAAATGTAGCTGTTCAATGACCTAGCCCAAAGTGTAACGCAAATGGGGAATGTTTATAGTGTAGTAATCTGCTGGAGTCTCCAGAACCTGAAAAGCTGTGAAGGCTACAGGAAAAGAAGTAATGTGTCTAGAGTGGGGATAAGATTATTTTAGTATGGGTAAGATTATTATATGTGCTTTGTGACTGATGAAGATTTTCTAGTTTTTCTCCAAATTGTTCTTGGGTTTTCAGTTTTTTCCCTTTTCTAATTTGGTTCCATTTGTTAAGCACTTGTGTTTAACTGATCGCTTATGAATTTGGAAGCATGACTCCCTGAGTTCTAGACAGGTTAATTTAGTTTCTCAAGTTTCTCAAGTGATGGCTGAGTTGGTGTTTGAATTGTTTAATAATAGTCAATTAATAAAAGTGGTTTTAATAATCTCTAAGTGTCTGGCTTGCAAGTACTTCCTCATGATCAGTGAAGTCATATTTGCAGTAAATTTGAGTTGAAATAGCTGTTCCTTTTCCTGTTCTCTAGACTCTCTGAGGTCCAGAGTTGGTATTAAAAATATCTGATAGTATTTTTTTTCAAACTGAAATTAAATGATACCTGCAAATTATTTTTTGTTATAATTATTTTCATGCAGCTTGTTTCAAGTTCAAAGGATGACTTCCTTTAAATTAAAGTGTATTTTAAAACTAGGAAACTAGTTTTACTTGTTTTGGGAAAAAAAAAGACTTTCAGTATGTCCTTGGGAAATAGTGGAACTAATTCAGGGATAAAAATTTAGATCTTCAAAGCAGGTTTTATAAAACTGTTCCTTCTCTGGGTTACTTCTTTGTTTTGATCATATTAACCTTCTGTCTCCTGTGACCTGTGGTCCTGCTCAAGCCACCAGTGCTGAGCTTCTTTACTCACGCCAGTGCCACCCAGCATGTTTGGGAAACAAGCACTATTCCTGACTGGAGAGGCCCTTTCTTGCTCTGTAGCTTGTGCTGGGAACTCCCTCCTAATTCCAGTCTCTGATGCCACAGGTCAGGGACACCCACATTCCCAGGTTTACTCCAGTGGCTGGCACCACATTCCATTCACACACGGGCACATGCAGGTCCCCACAAGTACCTGGCACTGAGTTCTTGCAGCGTCCACGTGCACGGGACAGTGGAAGCAATTGTGCAGAGAGGAAGATAAGAGCATTTTTAATAAGAAGATGCAAGAAGATGAGACAGGCTGTGACCATCAGGCTCGGGACTAAGTCAGATGAATGTACTGACTGGCCCTATTTTACAGACAACTGGACCTTTTTGTATCCTTTTGGTCTATCTCATCTCTCTTCCTCCTTGCTCTGCCCCTGCTTGTCCCTCCACAGCTCTATTGATTCCCTCAGTCCACATGATTCAGGACCCCCGGGTTTGCAGGATGACCAGAGGATCCCTGGGTTTGCAGAATGACCAGCTGCAAACTCCAGGTGAGTTTTCCTCAAAGTGGTGGCTGTAGTTGCTTGATAGCTCAGCAGCTGTTGTGACTGGCAAGGTTAGTTTATTGTCACTGTCAACATGTTTGCTTTGTTAAGTGTATGTCAGTATATTTTGCTTCCTGGCTTACCGTTGTTCCTTTGGTTTGCCAACTGAACAAGTTCCCAATCAAGATAACCTTCCTGGAATAAATATTCCTGTGCTCTCACATGTCTCCTCATCAATTCATGTGGCTGAACAGACTTGGTTGTCATCACCACCTCCCTTATCGTTTGGTGGTCAGGTTTGTGTCCCTGTGTGTTCTTGTGTATGGCTTTCTCCTTTTCTCATTTCCTGCACTGAAAAATGTCCTTGACCAGATATCCTTGAAAATACTGACATTCATTTCCAGATACCCTTACTGTAGCCATGGTGGGACATTTTGTATCTGCCAGCTTAAACTCTTTGCCCATCTCCTGGATCTGCTTATGTCTGCTAGTCTTGATTCTTATGAAAGATTTCATGCTCATTATGCTGCTTTCTCTTTCTCACTATTCATCATCTTACAGAACTTCCATAATTTTGTCCCACCCAATCACAGTTGTGTCTTCAGTATCGTTACTCCAATTGCTACATCCTGGCTGCTGTCATTCAGTTGTCATTTCCTGTTCTTCTACTTTTCTCAAGATAGTTTGGCATGCTTTCTCAGTTTGTTAAGTCCAAGATGTCAATGTCTTCTTGGGCAGTGATTAAAAACATATCTCACGGTGTTAAAGACTGCAAGAGCTCTTCCTTAGACCTGCTTTCAATAATTTGCAGAATACTTTAGAGGTGCCATTCATAGTTATTAACAGTCAATGATCTTTTCTAAAAAGGGTTTTAAAAAAATAGGGTTTTTTTCAAAATCATTGATTTCTAGCATCTGCAGCGTTCTTTAGCAAGGAGCTCCACAGCTTAATTGCAAGTTGTTTGGAGAAAAACATGCTTTTTTGGTGGTATTGTTTTTACTTTTAACCTGCCATCTAGTATGCTCTTTTCAGTCTTACTGTATTGGAATTGTCATTTATGGACTATGAAGTTGGCTCTTGCATGTTGATTGTTAGTTAAATTTGGCAAAGTTAAAGTTGAAGTTGTTAAAAACCAAAGTTGAGAAAGGTTTATTGTTTGTGGTTAAAAGGTACAAGTTCACAAAAGTTTTATTGTTTTCCTGTTATCTGTTCTCTTTAAATAGTTGAAATGAAGTTAAATGAGTTGTACTAATGTTGAGAAAATGATTTGTATTGTTTAACAAGCTCCTCAGAAAGCCTGCATTTTAAAGGGCACAATCCCTCACCCCCACAAGGAAAGAGTTACCTTGAGCTATTTTTAGCAACTGACAGTTGGCCTGCAAGTGGGCTCCATGGCACCCTAGAATTTTAATGAGGCTCTTTCCCGCCCTTGAAAGAGGATGACATCACCCCTTCGACCGACGACGAGCCATTGGCAGATAGACATTACATCATTCCTGGAGCCACCAATCACCTTGTGCCATGGGGGCGGACTTGTGGGCAGATCAGGGAGGGGCCCTGGGGTTTCAAACCGGCTGCACAGGCTGAGGAGCTGCCTTTCCTGCCCTGGACTTAGCCTTGGTGCGAGTCCGGCACTGCAGTAAAGGGTCTGTTCCTCTTACAAGAGGTTGAGTAAATCTGTTTAACTTGAGATTAGCCTAAGTTAACCCAGTGCCATACACCTCCGCTCTGGGTTTTTCCTTACCCTTTCTTTTTTGGGTTCTGGAGAGGTCTTTGATCCCTGCGTTCCCGGACTTTTTGTTTGTACTTATTTTTCAAATTACTGTTTACTCTGTTTTTCCGTAAGTTGATTTTGTTTAAATGAATGATTTTTCTCTTTTAAAAATCAGTCTTCCTCATTTTTGACAGAATAGAGTGAGCAGTCATTTCTTTCCTATTTCATGTCACTCATAGCACAATTCTGTTATATTCTCCTCTGTCTTTTCTCCAAAAGAAACAGTTGAACTTAATTAATGCCATCACCATATGACTGCTTATTATACACTTTTCTTAACAGATGTAATTTATATTCCCATATTGTCTTAACATTGCAAATGTCCTTGTTCTGTCAGCCCAGTTCCTCTGCTACACTGTAGTGTATCTACACTTCCTTGTCAGTGTAGAGGCAGTCATAAAGCTAAAGGATTCTTTATAGTCAGCATAGTGGGAAAAAGAAAGAATTCCCATAAAACGTATGTGGTGGGTTGACTTTGCCTGGATGCCAGATGCCCACCGAACTCACTCTGTCCCTCTCTTTGTCAGCTGGACAGAGGAGAAAATATACAATGAAAGGCTCATGGGGTGAGGTAAAGACAGGTACAGATCACTTGCCAGTTACTGTCATGGGTAAAACAGACTTGGGGAAATTAATTTAATTCATTACCAATCTAACTAGAGTAGCATAATGAGAAGTAAACACAAATCTTAAAAATAGCTTTCTCCCATCCCTCCCTTCTTAATTTCTTGACTTTATTCCTGACTTTCTACTCCTCTCCCTAGCAGTGCAAGTGAGACAGGAATGGGAGTTACGGTCTCTGCTGCTGCATCGTCCTCAGGGGAGCACCTCTTTCTCCTGCTCCATGTACTTCTCCAATATGAGTCCCTCCCAAAGGCTGCAGTTATTCCTGGACTGCTCCAGCATGGGTCCCTTCCGTGGTCTGCAGTCCTTCAGGAATGCACTGCTCCAGCCTGGGTCCCCTATGGGGTCACAAGTCCTGCCCACAAACCTGCTCCACCCTGGACACCTCTCTCCATGGGGCCAGAGGTCCTGCTAGGACCCTTTTCTAGCACAGTCTTGCCACAAGGCCACAGCCTCATTCAGAGATCCACCTGCTCCAGCACTGGGTCCACCTTGGGCTACAGGTGGATTTATGCTCCACCATGGCCCATCATGGGCTGCAGGGGCACAGCTGCCTCACCGTGGGCTGCACCTGGGGCTGCAGACTGAATCCAGCTTCAGTGCCTGGAGCATCTTCTACCCCTCCTTCTCCATTGACCTGGGTATCTGCAGAACTGTTTCTCTCCCACATTCTCCTGTTTCTGGCTGCAATTGCTTTGGTGCAGTAACTTTTTCACCTTCTTGAATCAGTTATCCCAGGTGCACTACCACTGTCACTGATGGGCTCAGCCTTGGCCAGTGGTGGGTCTGTCTTGGAGCTGGCTGGCACCAGGCACCAGCTCTATTGGATAGTTTCTTAGAGAAAACATACTTGCATACTACTTTCTTACAGAAACCACCCCTGTAGCCCGCCGGCTACAGAAACCTTGCTATGGAGATCCTGTGCAGAGCAAAAAGAAGTCCTCAATTTGAATCTTCAAATCTGCCTCAAAAATTTGTCAGTGCTTTTTATCCCACAGCCTGCTCTCTTCATTTTAACAATTTAGTGATGAACTTTTTTTCCTGGAATTCAGCCTTCAAGACCAGCCACTGGAAAGGAATATTTTTCTTCCAACACAATATTCTGAGCAGCAGTATAAGGCAACCATCATGATAGCATGGCTTACTTACTACCCCTGAAATTTAGTAGTAGATTTAGGACTGTTTATATGCTTAAATAGATAAACATGCAATTAAACAAATTGAGAAACTGCACAAACATACATCTCATCTCCCTCCCCCTCCCTCTCTCTCTTTCTCTCTCTCTCTCTCTCTATATAAAAAAAACCCCAAAGTATATACATGTGCCAAGTTTGAATTTCAGAAATAAAATTATTCTTTAATTTGTCTGCACTTTTGTCTATACAGAAACCTAGGCTTGTTCCAAAGAGAGTTGCAAAGGAAACATATAATAATCTGTCTTTCATTGTTTAACGTTCCTCTCTGATTAAATTCACAGAAGTCTATTGATACTGTAAGGCTGAAGGCCTAACTTAAATAACAAAATCCCACAACAGTTTACTAGGTCTACTTGCTGAAGAATAGAACTTGCATATTTAACATCTCCTGAATTTTTGTGCTAGGTTTGTTGGCTTAAAAAATAAACAACATGATTTTAATAAATTTGTAATTAGATTATTTACTGTTTAATTTTTATTATGTGAAGACATCTTAAGAAACACATACAGAATTCTAAAACACTTCCAAAAAGCAGGCAGAAAGTCTTGCTTCTGTGGTGTGATTATTCTGTGTTTTTAAGAAAGCATGAGAAGACAGTTATGCACCAGCTGCCAACAGAAACTGAAACAATGATTAGTGTTTAAAGTGGTTAAAAAGTCAATGTTGATTATATATCTTTCTTATAGACAAGGTGAAATGAGCTGTGCAAAGTCGGTAGTTTAAAACTATTGAGCAAGAAACAAAATTAAGATGAACAGCAGGTGGCAGTGCTATCAAGAGCAGTGGTTCTGATGTGCGTAACCGGCTAGTGTTTGTATACTGTCAGCTGTTCTGCAAGAGGTAAGTTAAATACCACAAAATCAACCATGGCTTGTGCTTTTGGGGTAAACAATAATGAGATATTAGCCAAATTGAAACAAACCTCATGTTTCAAGTGGTTTCTCCTGCTGCAAACGTGAAGAGAAAGGTTGTATTTTATTCTATTTTGTATTCATAAGAAAGGTTGTATTTTGTTCTATAAAATGATGAGCTTATTCTGTCCTTCCTTCTAGATGGAATTGTGAGTGATTATATACAGTTTATATAAGAATAAATACAGAAAATCAACGGAAGTAAAATTTGATAAAATAAGCGTGGTTGTAAAATTTCAGACATGCAAACATCTCAGTCCATAATCTGATGCCTTTATTACTGACTTGTTATATCTTTGCTAATGCAATGCTCTTTGTCATAGCTGATGAACCTGTTGATATTTTAGAGAGCATTTAAAAAAGCATTACTTAAACAGTTTTTTAGCATCCTCTCATATAATTGTGCCAAATTACATTTATACATTTCATTACAGAAAAAATTGCTAAGCTTATTAATTTTTTACTTAATTGACCCTCAGTGCAATTTACGGCTATTTATGACAGCTTAACCTTCTGCCAATGGTTAGCATCTCACAAGGAGCTGTGCAGCTAGAGATTACATCACTGAGGTTCAGTGTGCTTGTCCTTCTTCTATTGGTTAGCTTAAAAATCATTCCAGCAGTAGAGAATGCCAGGATCCCACATGCAGAGACCAGTTACTGCTGATGACTGTCGCCAGGGACACTTCGCAGGCATTGTTGTGAGGTTCCTCTACAAGTCTCCTTAATGTTTGGTGGGGTGCATCCACTGCTTCTTAAAAGAGAAATTGTTTAAAAAAAATCGAAGGTAATCTAAATGGAGGTTAGAACATTATCTTTAGGATTTAGAGGCCATTTAATGAGATTAGTGCAGTCTATGGATGTTAACACAAACTCTTTTGAGTGTAGTATCATTGTAAAAAGTGATTTGGGTCATGCTGTTTCTGGTATGTCTAATCATGACTTCCCAACGCTTTCAACTGTATGGACCACAGCCTGCCTTAATTACACCTTACCTAAGGTAAGAAGGTTGAAGAAATTCAGAAGAAAGATGTAATACAAAAACATTGTGTCTAAAATGTGTTCTTTCAAGGTTTTCATAGGGTGTCAGCTGATCCTTAATATTCTACTTTGAATTCAAATTGTCAAAGTTTTCAGTAGATGACAGATTAATATGTTTAGCACTAGGAATTTAAGGGGCTCTAGTGGTTGCATCATTTAGGGAAGAAGAAAAAAGAATTTAATGAAGTGTGTTATAGATGATCAGTTTTTCAGTAAAACTTTACTCACAGGAATATAGGGCTTTATCAGCTCTGGTTTTAGTAATCTAGGTATTAAAGCACAGCTCTTTTCAAATCACTGCAAAGAATTGATTTGTGCACATTTCAGTCAAGGCTGCTTTCTTTGGATTTTTGGTATTGAGTTTGCATTGCAGCTAAAGCATCTTTTTCATATAATTAAATCTATATTGGCTACTTCCCTGAGTTTAAACTGCATTTAAAAGTCAGAAATAAAAGTTAAAAATATACAAATGCCTTTTTTTTTTTAAATAAAAAGATACTGAGATACTCTTTTCTTGCATCAAATATAGCAAGTGAGAAGGCAGGGTGTTCTGTGTTTTGATTTAAGCTATTTCAGTTGTTTTGACTAAATATCTGAAGAAAAATCGATGTTGTCTTTAAGGAATTTCAATATTTTCACAGAAATACTAAGTTTATTTTACCTATTTCTTTAGTTTGTTTTTATGCAGGTGGAGAGTGTACCTATACTGCCTGCTAGGTATTCCTGAGCTTTTAAAATAGCTGACTCTTTAGTAAGCTCTTAATTGTAGCAGTAAAGCCCACCTGAGAGCTAGATTAAAATGCCTGGTTATGAGCAAGGCTTCAGTTAGACTGCTAGTGCCTGAACTAGCTGATGTAGAATGGTAGTGTAACCCATCAATAGTGTATGATAGTGCTATGCTCTGCCTGTTTCAATATGTATTTGAATGAAGTGTTGTTTGGAATCTATGGAAGGTTTTAATGTTAGTACTTAATTTTGTCGAAGGAATCACAGCAACACTTAGTGTATATGATTCAGTGGGGGAAAAAACCCTAGTTGTTCATATGATTTTGTCTGAGTGCTGACAAGTTAGGGAAGATGTTACAAATGTGAATAATTGCTCTGAGAACCTTGGTCACTAGAGGGTTCTCATGAGACATGAGAGAGTACAAACTGGCGGATCACTCAGATTTCTGAAGTGCTTAGAGCAAACAAAAATATCATCCAAGAAAAAAGGATTTTGTATTTAAACAAATAAATAAATTTTTCATTGTACATGTTACTTCAATTTCATAACAAAATACAGGGTTTGCAATACAGAAGCTAGGGAGTGTATATTTGTGTATGTGTAAGGTAGTGATACCAGGAACACATGTGTATGCACAATACAGAAAAATGATTTTTTTCTCACCTCGCAAAGTAAGCAAAATAGGCTGAAAGACAGCAAAGCAATGTGTGTGGGTTTTGTCTCTTTATATACACATGCGTATGATATTTGTTGTGCATTTGTTCTGGGTACATATATAAGTTGTAAATCTGCCATCTGAATTTTAAAGTCACTGTCTCAAATATGTTCAGAACCTGTGCAGTATGTGATTTTGAGTGTGATTTGCTCTTTCTTTGCAAATACCAAATTTGTTTTGTTTTTGAAATGTCAGTTTAGGTGATTGTTTAATTGAAATCGGACACAGTATTTGCCAGGGAAAGCTCTTCCTTATCATTAAAATGGAGAGCCAAAAGATGGAGAGGAAAATCATCAGGATAAAATCAAGTTAATGTACCCTATGGATATTCACATAATCTCCAGTTAGACTTAAAAAAGCATGAAGCATGAAGATATTTAATCAGGTATTTGCGTTGATTACAAGAAGACTGTGGAAGAAGTTCCAAAGGTGAGGTGTTTGGTTAAAAAAAGCCCAAAGAAACTACAACAAAACAATGCTGTAAGCATTAATCACTAAGTTTTTACAAAACATGTTTATTTTATGGCAAAGAAGGCTCTTCAGATGGATAATAGAATTGGAACTAGAAAACTAGGTATGATGGATAGAAATTTTGCTCATGAGCCTAAGAGCTCTACTAAATTTTCCTCATATGTACAAGTTTAGTAATGCTGTAACACACATAAGAAAGGAGATACTGCAGCTTATCTTTATGACCATAATATGTACAATTAAAACTGGTAATTTTCAGGTACATAAAGTCATTACACTATAATGTTGAAACAATAGCCTTGATAGTGTTATACATGCAGTGTTTGCTAAAGCATTTTTTGAACCATATGCTACAAGGCCAATTAATTCTGTCCTTGTTACCAAAATCTTGCTCATTTTTATTTAACACTATTCAGTGTAGCATGTCTGTTTAACAGTGATCTATCTGTAAACTAGTAAGGACTTTTAAGAAAAAAATGTTACTTATACAAGCCCATGATTGAGCCTTATTCTGTAGATCCTATATAAGTGCTTGAGTCAGAATACATTAGCTTTAATGATTATCCTTTTTAATTACTATAAAGACAATGTTTTAATCAATTATTACGCAAAACCAAATTTATTCAAAACAAAGAATGTAGTTAATTCTATTTTTGGGAACAGTTCAAGTGCTGCTTGCTGCTGAATAAAATACAACTGCATGCAGTTCATGGTAGAGATTGTCTGAAAAACTGGTAATAGCATAAAAAAGACACCCTTGCTTTGTCGAAGTCAGCAAAATCTTTTTTTACTGGAGATGTGCCAAGCATGCATCTCTCAGTCAACTCACTTTAAGTACATAGACCTCTAAAACTAGGCCTTTATGTCCTGTTAGTATAAATTAACACCATCACATGGCTACTTACAGCGTTTAGTAGCAGTTAATCGGATATTAGCTTCTCTATGTTTTGGTGTGGTGGTTTATAGAAGTTACAAGAATTCTACCGTCTCGGAGAGCATCTGTCTGACAAAGGCACTCTGCAGACCAGCTGCTCCTTTTCTGTGTATATCCAGTGTAGGTATCCTTTAACCTTCTGTAAGATATCTACTAGTCTCAGGGGCTTAGGGTAAGGATGTATTTGCTCTGAATACTTTCATCTGTTTAGAATCACTAATTTGAATTTTGCTTTCATGGCCATTATCTCATCCAAGATCTTGAATTTGCTTACAAATTTTTTTTTAAAGATATACTCATTGTTTGTTTGTTTCCCTCTTTTTATGGTTAGGATTAGTCCCTGGCTGTTGAATTTAATTTTTTTTTTTTT
>VWZW01003077.1:0-46190 GCA_013397115.1 Edolisoma coerulescens | reverse complement strand
GTTATCGTTGCTTTGTGTTCTAGTCACACCAGAAAATCCAGACAGAATCATATTCAGTATTGTGCAAACTACATTAAAATTGTGCTAAACTAGGGGACATTGCAGTGTGTCCGTAGCAGTTGGATAGGGCTTAGATTCCAGATGTTTAAGAGAGGCATTTATTGATTATGGGTAAGTAAGTATCTTGTTAATGTAAGGATGTCATGAGTGACCTTGATTACAACAGAATTACCGTGAAAATTTATACAACCTGCACAGTCATTGTTGCATTGTGACAATCCATTTAAAACTCATATAAATAACTTCAGCTGTTGTATGTCATGAAATAAAAGCTGAAATCCCTGAGAAAAGAGGGAAAAATACATTTAATAAAAGGTCTTTCATTGACAGTAAAGCCAAGAAAGTGTTTGAATCTTGAAAAATACAGGTGGTTTCTTGGGGAGTTTTTGCCACTAGAGGGTACACAATGCACAGGAACAGCTAAAAGCTGTGCAAAATCCTTCACTACTTGAACCAGAGCCCAGAAAAACATGTCTGAGGAACCTGCTGTGTTTAGCATTTCAGAGAGCATTCAGAGGTTCCCAGAGCATTTGTCTGAGTGTCTGAGTCTGCAGGTGTCTGTGCTTTGGGTGGATTTAATGATTGCTTTCTTTACTTAAGTCCTTTGAAGAACAAATTGTCATTGTTTTTTCTTGTAAACCTAAAATATGCTTAAAACTCTTTTTAAGAGCACTAGAAGAAAAGAAGAATTAAATTTTCTGTAATAGTTTTACATATTATTGCCTTTTGTACTCTAAGCTTTGTAAGCATTTACATGAAATATGACTGATCACTGCATGATTGGAGTTTACCTCTGGAGTTTCCGTTAAGAATCTGACTTTTACCTAGGTATTGGAGCTCAAGTATTGTGTATCTGCAGGGGATATTTGTTGAATGAAAAATGCGAAAGCAATAGCAGGTGATGCACCATAATGGTGGTCCATAAAATACCCTTTTCTTTTTTTTTTTTAAATTAGTGTAGTTTCAATTATTGAGTATAGTTATTCTGATCTTTAGGGTGTGATCCTCATTCCTGCTTTGTGTCCAAGTACACATTATGTGGTTTTGCCCTTTCAGTGCTGTTGCTTTTCTGAACTTAATTTTGGGTGCCAGAACCACATTTAACTATGAAATTAGGATCAAAGTTGTCTAAAATATTAAGAGATTTTTGGTCTCTACACTAGTTGATATGAGGCATTCCAGGCAGCCTTTAATACTTGATTTTCTGTTTTTCAGCTAATTAAAGGGTCTCTGGTGGAAGCAAGACATATACCCAGAACCAGGTGGATGGTATGTGAAAAGTATGGCTACATGGAGTGCTCATTTTCTTAAAGTATTCTTCAGAGACCAATATCCTTGGTCTGGGAACATCAGCTGTAGAGGGTTTCATGCATCAGAACAACAGTATGAGGGCTGGTAGCAATAACTAGCTGGGGACTGAGATAATTTCTGTGCGCTTGCTTCTTCAGTGTTGTCAGGGAGGATAATTGTGAGGGGACTGTGGTCAGGGCTACGCACACAGAAGTTGTATTTGTGTCTTCCCTTTTATTATCTCAGTCCAAGGGCAGGTCCATTTTCTCCATGTGTCTTGGCAGCTTGGTTTTTCCTGGAGCCAGCTATCAGGGCTGCCTTCTGGCAGAGTCTTTTGTAAAAATAAGGAAGCACAAAAAAAAAAAAAAAAAAGCTACTCTGACTAAACTGGATTATACAGTCTGATTATTTCAGTGAAGGTAAAGATTATTCCTTTCCCTCCCACTCCATCCTCTGTGTAGTTAAATTCCAGACCATCTGGTACTATGAATATTTCTACTGTTAAACTTCACGGAGATCTCTGAGCAGCAAAGAAGAGTTAAGGGGTCATGGAATTGGTCCACGTCCTTACCACTCTGCTTAAAGGCTTACTGTACCTAACACATCTTTATGCAGTGTGTAAATTCTGAGCTAAAACACCTTTTCCGGGGCTAAAAGAGCAACTAATTTCACAGAGCATTGGTTCTGCAACCATTCTTTGGAGACTGCCAACTCCTGTTAACCAGTACCACATGTGACGGGTTTCTTGATATGGAATAGAGCACTGAGCAGACTACATTTGGTTCATATAAAACTTTAGGACATAATTTCATATGGCTTTCATCGCTATCATCTTATGATGCATTTTAATTTATCTTATGGAGTTGAAAGGCTCTCTGTGGCCTTACCCATAATCTTCAATCATTCAGGCTGCTTGTTTCAGGTTGTTTGAAATACTTTGTAAGCAGCTGTAGGTACCCACTACAGCTCTGGAAGAAAAAAAAATCAAAACAATACTAAGTGCATTAAAGACTGTTAATGATATGCACCATTTTATCATGAGAACAAAGCAAACATTGGGAAGGAGTAGAGACAAGGAAGATGAAAGCAGGAGACACATTTTCAGCATGTTAGAAAAAAATGATCGAAGAAGATTCAAGAAAATTCTTCTTCAATTCTTCTTTCCTGTTTGGAGGGTAGAGGGAGAAAGTACTTTTGTTTCCTTCTAAAAAGAGGCAGAGCTGGTCCTTTTGCAGATTTTCTGATTTTTTTTTTTTTAAATGTCAAGATTTGCATTGAAGTGTTTTAGGAGGTACGAAGTAGCAGAAAAACAGAAAAAAGTTGCACAAAAAATGGTTTAGGTGAGAGGGATGCAGTAAAACCCTTTTCACCTATACGCTTGTACACTTTTTTCCCCATTCCATCTTTGTTCTGCTCACACCTGCGTCACACTGTTTGTCTTTTGCTTAGTTCTGCCGTGATGATTCATGATCACCCTGTACACTGTTTCTCAGGATCTTAGTACGTGGCTTGCACACTGACAGAGCTTTAGAAAATTGTCCCAGGAGCTGAGTCAGAACTGTGAACTAGAGAGGTCATTCTTCTGATCTTGATGTTGTGTGGCTCTTGGAGCTGAAACAGGAGAGGGGAGAGTTCTTTCAGGGAATGCACTGTGCTGTGATTGTGGAGCTGATAAAGCTTCAGTGACCTCTCAGCTGTCTTTCTAAGGAGCCATGGTCTGGCATTCTAAATAGTATGAGGTCTAAATGGCATACAATTCTCAAAATTTGAAAAGCTATAGTAAGGAAAATACATAAATTAAACGTGGTAAGCTATACAATTGTGTACCATCTGGTCTATGCAGTTTCTCAATAACTTCCAAATCAGAGAGTCAAGAAAAGGAAGAGTCTGAAGACAGAATGAAAGGAGGGGTCTGTGTGGCTTTGTATATCGTGTGGTCCATCAACATCATTGAGAGGCTGTTTTGCATTAGAGTGGATACAAATGCAGCATGAGCAAAGGTGTCACACACTTTTTTCCTGTGTGCTTTGCCTCTCAGCTTACTATGCCCTTCAGAAAGCATACCCCATAGTTTAGCCAAAGGTATCAGTTTGTACAAAATGTATAATATGTACTTTTTCTTTTCCTCTTTGTAAGAAAAGATTAGATGCTTCAGGAGGTTTGTGCCCAATCTAGGCATGGAACAAAATTGAAAGTAGTTGTAAACTAGATCTGAGGCGGTTGGGATAGCTTTTAAAATGGCCAGTGCCTGTTTTTTGGATACAATGGTGCTCCATAGTGTCTGCAGGATGACTGAGAATTATAAACTGTGATTCTAGATTTATAGGAAATACCATGCTTTTGATATACTGGGAACAGTCTAGCAGACTATTTTTGCTGTTTTTACAGAAATGGGATGGCTTTTTGACCATGCTTCTTGAGACATTTGGGGTTTTACTCAATGAAGATCAGGATGTTTCAAGAATGTCATCTGTTGCACTCCTGTATTTTGCAAATGTAGTTGATTCTATAATTAGCTGTGCCAAACGTATGCTTAGTGAACCTGTTTTTTTAAAGTGTTTGCCAGAAGCATGTGATTTATATAATGTCTTTTATAAATACACAGATGTTGCCATGTGCTAGCAATTTAAGCTAGCATTTGCAAGTTCATGGTGTAACAGTTAAATTACTAGTGTGATAATTGTACTAAGGGGTCCCAGAATGTAATAGTAACAAACTCTATGGCTAATTAATTTTGCTAACATGAAAAGAACATCTGGCCAAACACTCATAGTCTAGATTAAATCTGAATTTTTGCTTTTTAAGTCTATGCCTTCTTCAGAGAACCACGTTTCCTAACCCCTTCTAGATAAATATATGTCTTCTCTGAAGTAATTTAATGTCTGGCTTTATAAGATCCCAAACAGTCTACAGCTGGATAATAGAAACTGCTGAGCACAGGGTAGAAAAAGACCAAAATATTATTCTATTGAGACCTTTCAGTCAGCTATTGTATTTCACATCAGAAGATAAGGCATTTTGCTGGTGGCTGAAGTGAAACTGTTATAACCTTTGTTAAATTATGGAAATGTTGTTAGAATTAATTAGCTGACAGTTTTTAACTTTTTGAGATCCTTAGGTTAGGTGCTGTAGAAGTGAAATATTTGCTTTATGCTTGCAAGAAATTTTGGTCATAGTAAATGTATAAAAGATTGTGGTGAATCATTATGCAGCAAATCCATAAAATCATCAAGGAATTAACTAACACATAATCTAATCTAATCTAATATAAAATTGATAATATATAATAAATATAATATATAATTTAACATTATGACGATTATTCTCAAGATGAAATATTGTAGGTCCTTGACATGACAACACAGTTAAAAGTTTATGTAGGAAAAAAAAAGTGGCCTATTTTTGCTGAACACACCTGCTATTGATTTTATTTGAAAATGTAAATATTGCAAAGTTTATTAAAACTGGATCATTCCTATGACTGCTAATGTTATTTTTATTACGAATGCATATGTCAGAGCGTGTAAATTGCATTATTATTGAGAAGAGGCAGATGAGTATTTTTTACTTGTACTGCCTTCACAAAACCTGCTTTTGCCTTAAAATAATCAGTGTTACAGGACAATTTAGTGTAATATTATTATAAATGAGTTAAATGAGCTCTGTGTTAATAGTGGAACCTGTAATAGAGCCAATCTTTCCTCATGCCTACTCTATCATGCTTTTTAGAGGTAGACTGCCTTTTGCAAGCACAGTCTTCGCAGCCTCACTGAAAATATTAATTGCAGTCTCCTCTATAGTGTGAGATTGGAGTTAGGCACATGAGAACAGGCTTTATTGTTCAGACTTGCCTCCAGAAAGGAAAGGTGCTTGTAACCATTCATCTTTTCTCTTTCCAGAAGAAAAGCCTGTAAAGTTCCCATGCTGTGACTGTGACACTTACTCCTCCGGCCTCACCTCCTAATTCTCTGACACACAGATTGACTGGAACACATTCCCAGCACTTCTCCACAATATGTCTCTGGCTCCCAACTATTTCTGAGGAGAACACTACCAGGTTATTGCACTGCAGCTAGGCCTGTATCTTTTGGAGAGAAATCCAGGCTCAAAGAAGGTTGACTGAGGGTACGGTACCAAGGCACTGGGCTGGCAGTGTGGTTGCTGTCCATCAGTTGCCCTGTCTAGTATGAAGGCATACCCGTTGTGTAACTGCACATATATTCATACCTGTCCTGTGGCTGTAGAACACCACAGGCCTTTCCTGCAGCTTTCCTACCTGGTCAAATAATTGCATTCTTGTACATTATCATTCAGATAAGTTGGAAAGCTTTGTCAAGCAGGGAGTTGAACTCAAAAAGACAGTAAGTCAAACTTGAAAAGAGCTTTAAAACATAAACATTGGAGTTTTTTTACTGTTTGGAACAAAATGTGTGCCGACTTGTTGTCAGGCATAAATGGGTATGATTTGTGAGGACAAAGAAATGCAAGCAAGTTTGTTGACTCATTGCAGTTGTGAGACAAGAATAATTTTAGTTAGATTGTAACGAAAATAAACTCTTGTGTCATGTTGCCCCCGCTTCTCGCGTGGCAAATTCATTAGCTGATTAGTCAAAAGGGATAAATAATTCCTTGACATTTGCGTGCCTTTTTGCCAAGTCATATGGACATTTCCTTCATACGAAGAAATGAAACTGACTAATAATGAAATCACTGAGTGTACTTAACCATAATAAGAACCTTTTAAAACCAGAATGTAAAGGTGGGTTCTGCACACAAACCAATCTGGATTTCCTATCAGAGTAATAGAATGGAGGTGATCCAAACACAGCTGTTTGGTTCCTTCTCATTTCTGAGGGCCTTGAGTCAGGCTCATGCTCTTTGATCCAAATGAACAAAATATGATTTTTTTTTCCTTTAGATAGGTTTTCCTGTACATGTTTTTGTCTATAGAGGCCTATTTCTATCCAGGAGAAGGAGGCGGAGAGGTGTATGTTTGCTTTGATACACACACTCATTGCGTCTTGCAGGGTGGGTGATGTGACTGTATCCTCTAGGAGAAAAGGGAGAATTCAGAAGATCTGTAGAAGAATGTTTTTTATACATTCTAGAATTCAATTGACCTGATACTGTATATCTAATTATTTAATCTACAGAGAATTTTATGTCTATAATCTCTCTCCTCCCTTTCTGAAGGGAGTTACAGAAGAAAGACTGGGAACTGAAAAGGAAATTAAGTGCCTCATACTCACAGATCGTTTCAGAATTGTAATTTTTATTATATATTGGCCAAGTATTTAAACACATCTTCTGCCCAAGCCACTTCTAAATGGTAGAAAGGCTACCCCAAAGCTACTGAGTGGTTATGACCATTACAGTAGAGTTATTCAGGCAATCCTATTTAATTTGATATATTTTGTTTTCTGTTACACTTTCAGATATGTTTCAGGCATATGATCCTTTTTGTTCGGAGTCTAATCCATGCTTCATTAAATCTGATCAATTTGCATTTGAATAGTTGGACATCATTTGCGTTGATGTATGTCAGTGGGATGTAAGAAAGAGGGCTTAAAAAGCTTCTTTGGGTCATTAAATACAGACCTTTACTATCACATCTGGGCACATCTGAGAATCCTGTTCATCAGCTTATCAAACTCTGTTTTAAACCCAAACTTATTTATTCTCCTGCATCTACAGAATCTACATTTGACTCTTCCAAAGGTCAGAGAGTAGGAACTGGATAATCTGTTCTTTTATCTCATGTGAAACTAGTGCTACACGTAAAATCACTCTTAGAATATATATGTTTCCACAGATAGATATGTAAGATTTACTTAAGAATTTTTAAAATTAATTTGTAAAATTTGGTGGTTTTCTGAATTTTTGGGATTCTGTATGTAACTTTTTTTTATAACGTGGAAGTAACAGTGGCTTTTTCTTTCCCTCTGATTCACTGATACACCTTCCCTCATAGCAATTTAAAGCACTGCCAACAAAAGATGCTTTGCCATGTGTTGAATCTGTCAAGCTTTTAACTAGCTTCTCCTCAGGTGTCCATTGAAGATGAAGCAGTTTTGAACAAATGTGTCTCAGGGCCTGTTTGTTAGCTAATTTTTCTTCTGAGTTTCCAGCTGCACCAGCAAACTGAGCAAGGAAAAAGAAGGCGATTTTCAAGACAAATTCTCACTGAAATAGAATAAGCAATGCAGTGTTTGCTATTTGTCTTTTGAGATAAATTACTTTGACCAGTTACCTTCACCTGTTGCTTTGTTATCTCTGTTTGTTTAAGTCACCAGCAGTACAAAATTTTTCTGGAAATACAAGCATAGATCTTTCAAGCACATTTTTCTTGTGCTTCCTCGAAATTTAAGCTGAGACTGCTATATCTGCAATAGGTAATTTTAATTTTGAAAGTCTTGGGACAAAAGTAATTCATAACATTGTCAGTGTCTAATAAACTTGTAAATAGTTATGTTTCCTATGAGATAATAAAGTAATCAAGTAATCTGTCTCCCATGCAGCCAGTGAGTGGCTGCACAAGAAGCCAGGGGAGAGTATGGCCAGCAGAAGTGATCTAAACTGGCCAAAGGGATATTCCGTACCACAGAACGCCATACTCAGTACAGAATGTGGGGGTCCTGGTTGCTGCCTGAGGACACTCTAGGCATCAGTTGGCAGATAGTGAGCAATTGTATTGGGCATTAATTTGACTTCTTGGGTTTTAATTCCTCTCTTTCATTATTATATTAATTTATTACTCTTCATTATTATTATGATGTGGATTTTTTAGTTTTTTTACTTCTTCCAGTTCTCCTCCCTATCCAGTGCTGGTTGGGGAGGGGAAGGGGAGTCAGTGGCTGCATGACAATTAATTGCCCACTGGGGCTTTAACTCCATACCTACTAATGCCTCCGGGTGCTGCTTTTTCTCAGTATTATCAAATCAACATTTTCTTACAGTGCCCATTAGACACTGTAAGAAAGAATTCTGGTTAAAGAATTCCTGCAAATCACACACAAAGATTAAAGTCCAGGGAAGACTTGACACGAGGACTGTAAGTGATAGGTGTTAAAACATTTACCTTTCTGCTTTGCAGTATCGTGTGTATGGGTTTTCTTACGTGCATCCTCAGACATGTGAGTTTTCTCTTTTTCTCTGAAAGCCTTCAGAAATTTGTTCTTTGCTGTTATTGTAATGTGGAGATCTTTGAGTAGGGTAGTCAATTAACTGGGCCTTCCTGTTCTTTTATCTCAGAATTCTAAAATGTCTAGTGGTTTTACCAAGAGTGAAGATAGTTGGATTTTTTCTCTTTTCGTTTAAGTGTTTAGCTTTTTATGTGAATATTAGGAACATATTGTTTAGCAACCATCCTGTATCTCAACGTTCTAATCACCTGTATTCCATGAGGTTATTGAGCATGTTGTTTTATTCATGTTGTTACGCTTCCGTTAAAATCCTGAGTCTTAAAATAACAAGATCTCACTCTGTCCAGAACAGAATTTGGATATGTAGGAAATTTTTCACTGCTGCTTCTCAAGCTGTATGTAATCTGAACAGTTTATGTGGGTGATTTGTCTCCTGAGCTTCCTACAGCATATTTCACAAAGGCTGAAATTCAGCTTTGAAAGAAAACACTTACTTGCTTCTCAGACAAGCTAGCAGGTAACTTCTCCTAATGTTTTGACCTTAATAAGCTGTGTGCTTCATGTTCTCATGAGTTTTGCTTTCTTTTTCAGAAAAAAAAAAGTGATATTTTTTGTACATCCAAAACTAAATTAGAAAAGGAGAAGCAAACCATTTTCAAAGATGCTGTATCACAAAGCTGTTAGGAAATATTTTTTCAGTTGGAGATCTTCTATTGTGAAGCAACAATTTCTCTTTTAAGGACAAGAAATGTAAAAGAAGAGATCACATTAATCTAGCTTTTAGTGAAGTGAGACAGTTTCAGATTGAATTAATGTGTACACAGATAATGTAGAACACTTCCTTCGTGACACATAATGCAAATCAGTGAAAATAAGAAGAAATTTGGGAAGTAGTTTAGAAATGAATCAACTACTTAAAATTAAATATGTGCATAGGTGCTTCTGCTAGGCAGGGAAATATATTCTTTTGCCAGTTACCTAACTGTTGCTTTTCTAATACTTCATAGCCTTTTGAATGGCTCAGATTATGCTTCAGAACATCCTAAATTAAAAATAATAGCAAAAGATATGTCTTACAGAACATTTACAGGTCTAAAGGTAATGATTGCAGTGTGCTTTTTCTAGCTTTAAATATTTAGAATGTAAATCCCATAGAAAGATAATAAAGGTTCTGTATCATTTTGAAGAGTGATGTAAATTGTACAATCAATTCAATAAGATGTTTGTAATAAATTTATTTAACAAACTGAGTGAAATATAGCTTGAATTCTCCTGTTTGGTACGTTTGTGCTTTCTCTGGACTTGCAGATGCTGGCAGTAAAATTAATTTATATGTAGATGACAAATTATGTATTCCTGTTACTGATTTCATATTTATATCTTACTGTACAGCTTCTGATTCTTGCCTCTCTGATGGCTTTGATGGAAGCAAGGCTCTTTACTGCTGTTACCGTGTGTGACACACCTTCAAGCACAGGGCTGGGAGAAACTGGTGGTTTTACAATGCCAGTCCACTCTGCTATTCACAGAATCCAAGCTGAAATTAATATGCTTTTTGAGCCTGTCACCTAGGTACCTTACCCTGAAGACATGCTTTTACCTCTGTATAAAGATCCACTGGAATGCATTATAATTCCTAACAAATGTGTGCCGCACATTTCTTGCTTTTTTTCTAAATCTTATAATCTTGAAATATCAAAAGCTCTTGCAGAGATGCCAGGAAATTTATAAGTTAGAGTTTTGTAACTAACATTTCAGTAGATTTATTGGCACATATGATAAGTTTTGAAAACTATATAAACTCTATTCAAATTATATAAATCACATGCTAATATAAAGGCATTTACTTATTTTTTAAAAATAATATAGCTACAATCCAATATATGTCATGGAGTAAGTCTCTTCTGAGTTGCAAAACACAATATTCACAGAAAATATGACTACATAATTAAGGGGAATAAATGTGTTTCTGTATTTAATCTCACTTCCCCTAGTTTGGGGCCTTGACAAATTCAGCCTAGTAGCATTCTTTCTCCATTCTGATTATATTCCTCTCATAAAAAGCACTTCAATACTTAAACAGTTCATTAAAAAAAAATCGCTGAAATCTAGACAGATATCCCTTCATAATAGGTTTCTGATATCTGCCCCGGTGTAGCTGAGAAAGTACGGAGAGTTATTTAAAACTGGTCAAGTCCATAAAGGAAGTTTTGGTGGGCTGACCTTGGCTTGCAGCCAGACATTCATCCAGCCACTCTTGTAGTCCTCCTCCTCACCAGGCTGGTGGGAGAGAATAAGATGGAGAAGCCCACAGGTCGAAACAAGGACAGGAAGGTCATTCACCAATTACCATCATGGACAAAACAGACTCAACTTAGGAAAAATTATTTTATTGCCACTTAAAATAGAATTGAATTGTGAGAAACAAAACAGATAAAAAACTGCTCCCTAACCCCCATTTGTCTCAGGCTTGTGATTGCGACACTTCACTGGTAATAATGTGAAATATGAAAAGTTTTTCAAAGCTATTTTAACTCTACGTGTGTCCTGTCAATAACATGCTAATAAGAAAACTCATTCACTGCTTCATTCCCAACTTGTCAGGGAACAGGGGTTGTGGTCAGCCCACAACAGGTCATTTCTGCTGCATCGTCCTTCTCACACTTGTTTACTACAGTTCATTATGTTTGGTCTATTTATTTTGATTAGCCAAGAACACTAGGTACAGATTGACTGTGCTGTTGTACTTTAGGATAATGGATAACTGATAATATCATTTATCTCCCATGGGGGCATCCAGTAGTTCATCATACAAGTATTGGCTACAAATACTTCTTTAATGCTTTCTACTTTGTTTTGAAACAATTGGACTTAAAGTTTTATTTTGTGTTTCAATGACACTGTTCACACTAATATAACTGTAAGTACATTGTTATTTGGCAAATACTTTGTTTTCAAAGGTTTATAAGTTAGTCATTAACACAACATCTAAGGAAATTTAGTATTCATACCTTGAATGTAGTAATAGAATATTTTTCCCAAGAAAAAGGGCAACATGTTCATTAAAGATTTTGAAACCTGCTAAATCATTATAAAAATTTTACATGTTAAGATGCAAGACAGTGCCATATTAGAAAGATAACAGAAAAAAAAGAGTTAAATGTGCTTAACTTGCATTTCAAGAAATAATATCAGCATGCAGTTACAAAACAAGCATCTGGAATTCATTCTTTTTTCCCCTGACTAGCTCTATGGTTTTCTTACTGCACCAGGGACAGATCCTCAGCAGCTGAAAACTGTCTTACCTCTGACATCAAGAGATCTGTGAAAGCTTGTAGTAGTGAGGATATGTTGCTGCTCAGTTTCTACATATTTGCTGTGCTTTTCCTGATGTATTCCGCAGTCTCACAGAGAATGGAGAGGAAATGCTAAGCCTTCCAGCTCACTTCAAACTAGCACACTCCCGGCAGTATTCTTTTTTTAGAAATGCTTTCTCATTAAATAACCATTATGTATAGCTTCTAGCACTTCAAACTTTTTTTTTGTTTTCTACTATCACTGAGAAATAATCTGAAATGTTTTATATTCACACATTGAGTAAACAGCACTAGTACAACAGTGACTCCTCGGGATGACTCAGTTGTAAGCACAAGCTGAAACTCTCCACTGGGAATTTTATGTGTAGAATTAAAGAACCATATAGTTCTAGAAAAAAAATACTGGTATTGTATGCCTTAATTCTTGGTTTCTTTTTTTTTTCCTGTGTTTTTGTGAGTAACCTTGTTTTTACTGCTTTGCTGTGTCCAGATGCTGAAAAACAATTTCATATTTACTGACTCAAGACAATGCCTATTAACTTCTGCATAATCTAGATCTGATCATAAAACTGGCTTATCAAACAAGTGAAGATGACTTTTGGGGTATCTATTTAGTCCTTAGTGGCTCTTTGCCCAAATTATGGAGCCACAATGCCAGATAACTTCTGTCAGGCCTTGCACAGGAGAGGTCCAGATCAAGAATAGCAGGAGTGCTATAGATCAGGACTGAAATGCATTCACAGAGCTCTGCAGGGAAGTTTGTGTAGCATCTGCTGGTACCATGTCTGGCATCTTTAACCATTGCTGTAAATTCCTGACTTGAACAAACACAGTAGAAATTCACTCAAACCTCAGAAAACCTCTATCAATCCACCAAAGAGAAGAGAAATTTAAATCCAACTGCCAAGCTAAAGACCTAGATTTCACGTACAAAAGCAGAGAGGCTAATGAAAATGCAGTAAAGAAAATAATCTATGTATTGAACATGCTGTGTATAGCTTTGGCAGTTGCAGTTTTTCCTCCCAGTAGTGGGTGGGATTTAATTTAAAAAGTGAAAATAGGAGTGTAGGTGTAAAAAATGCAGATATGTTTTGCATCTTCATTGGTGCTTGCAGAAATAACACTTGCAAATAGATTTTTACGTGGTTTGCCTAATATGTTGTATGTATCTTGGGCTGTTGTTTTTTTTTTTTTTTTCAAATATAGTTCTTATTTTAAAATTCATTGAAAGATGAATTATTTGAGAGGATTACACAATACTATGAAAAGGAATAAGACCTTTAGAAAAAAGTTTGAAGTCATAGATGAGGAGACTACAGTACTGTTAGAGTGTAATATGCATCTTAACTGCTAAAAGTACCCTGGAAAAGAAAGAGGTGAAGATAAAAGTGTCTCTGTCTTTCTTCTGCTTCTCCTTGTAAACTGCACCAGGAGCATTGTGAGCTCTATTTTGTTTTCTGAACAGTGACCAATATCCAGAATATGAAAGGGACGTTGAAGATTGCAGTAGGGTAATAAGAGAAGTAATTTTACACAACTTTCATGTTTTTATGTGATGTACTTTTACACCTTCATTTTGTATCTCCAGTCCATCACTGAAAACTGAAGCTCACTTCTGCTGTCTTCTTTATACAGGGTTTTGATTTCTCACATTTGTATGAATAGGGACACATATTGTCTTCCATCTTAGTTAAAGACAGTAGTGCATCTTAGAGGATTTTTTTTCTTTCTTTTACACAAAGTGAAGTACTGAGGTAACAGATGTGCTAGCAAGGGTAGAATTGAGAACTTGGAGGAGAACATGCCTAGACAGAATTATTCTGAAAGAGACACCGCAATGTATACAGACTTCTTCATTCACACATGTAAACCAGTACAATAACTAAGAAATTTTGAAATGCTAGTACCATGTGATGAACGGTAAGTACAACTAAAACTTAGTGTAAAATATTCCAGTTCTATGGAATTACAAACTCCGGTGGTAAAAGAGAATATAGTTCTTGTTAACTTGCAGTTTTCCTAGACAGAAAAAGAATGGATATGTTTGTATTAGTTTTTGTGTTCATTTTTTTTTTTATAGATGTGTACTTTGTTTTAATTGGAATGATCAGTTCTTTATGCTTAGTGGGGAAGGAGAGGCTTAATATTAATTCCATGCCTCTGAGAAAGTAAGTTCCACTTTCAGGTGCATCTTCAGAGTGCTACTTTGTGGTAGTATGTATGAAAGTAACAGTTATGAATGCTGGGCCTGTGAGAAGCTTGTGCATTTTATGAAAAACATTTATGATGGGCCTTGTTAGCTTCTCAGTATAACAGACCTTTTGCTGAGAAAAGATTTACATATTGCGAATAATTGCAGCCCGGGTAGAAGAGGAAAATGGACTGGTGGCCTTGAAGACAATGGTCTAAGAGCTGAGGAAATACTCAGAGGTGCAAGATCAAGTGTGAAGTGGCATGGATTTTGAGAATGCTTTGAACTGTTACCAGTAATTCCTGAAATTTACAGACAGGGACATGTAGAGCCTTCTATGTTTTTGCAATTCCCTGAGCTTTTCATTATGTCATTGTGAATGATTCTGGGACATTTCAAGTTGGTTTGTGCTAAAAACAGAAGAGAAAATACCATAGTGGATGATTGTAGTTATTGCAAAAACATGAGTTACTGAGCTTTTTGACACATGCTTGCTGAGTATGTTAGGAGAAGAGTAACCAGTCTGGCTTTCATACTTAACTTGAAACTGGAAGATTTTTTCCTGGGTATATTTTTCCACTGATGATAAGACATATTTCTAAACGTTTGCCTTTCTTTCTACACCATTTGTGTCTGAAAACAAATAGCAAAATATGGTAGTAGATAATGCAAGACACATGCAAAAACTCAGTAAAGTCCCAGATGATACTATAGGCTCCCATCTTTATGAGTGTAAATAAGTTAAGAAGTTTGTGCAGTTTAAAGGAAAGAACAGTTAGATAGAACTGTGCATAAGAACAAGGAAAAAGAGAAAATACAGACTGTGATTGTGGTGCAGAAGTTAAGTGACAGGAGGATCTGAGGATGTTGGTAGAATTTCATGAAATACCACTAAAAATTCTAGACTGCTTTGAGAGCTGTATAAAACATAACATGGGAATTTTGTATGTAACTCTGAATGTGTAGAAGTTCAAAAAAGGAAAAAGAGTAAATGTATGATATTAGGAGTGACATTCTTACATTACACTTCAGCCTAAGGGCTGAAAAAACCCCAACCCAAGCCCTGTAAATAACAGACTGTTTTTTTTCTGCCTTGCATACTGTAGGCATGATTTCTTATTATTGAGTTTTCTTTCATTTGGAAAGCATTGTACTAATGGTCACTTGGAAAAGCAGAACAAAAACTTTGAACTGATAGGACACTACTTGGTGGTCAACTGGGTAAATAAGGTTTTAGATCCTATTTTGAAAATACATATTTACTCTGGATAGTATAATGGTTGAAGGGGGGAAAAAAGCCTCATTATGTTTTATCAGCTATATATGCATTTTAGGCACTTTTAAAACTGAATGATATTTCTGACTAATAAAAAGGTCTCAAATCTAATGGGTGCATACAAAAGAAAATATTGTAATGCATTCAAGTGGAAGTAAAACATTATTTTCTGCCACCTAGAATAAGATCTCTAGTATTTTCATGTACCATTGATTTATTCACAGTAACTAATCTCAAAAGTCCAGCTTTCATTTTACAATTTTAGAGCTATGTTACTATTTGCTTTGAACTTTTTGGTAACCTCTCTGTTGCTATATGAATATATGAAGTTAATTAACATAGAGATACTAAGATTTTCAGTATCTTTTGTTGTTTCTCTAAATTAATTAATTGTAGATAGAAACAGAGTTAGTCTGAATTCAGGTACCATTCATGGGAATAGGGTTGAAATTCTTTCCTCTAAAAAACAGGTTTACCAACTTCGTTGACCTTAATGGTGTACATATCAGTGTCCAAACAGATTGTACTAGTTTCCCTGAAGTCTTTTCAGGAGTTAAAAAGCCTACCAAATTTATTTAGGAGTACTGACTTTTCATATTTTTAAACCTTGCAATTGTGTCTCTGAGAATGCAAATTATAAACTGGCCATTGAATTAACCTAAGAGAACAGTTTTTAATCGTTGGAGACAGGATTGACAAGGCTTCAGATTCTGAGAAATGTAGGGAAATCAAAGCTTTAGTCAGCTTTCTGGTAAAACCTGAGCAGTTTATGGATTACTTATCATGCAGTTGTTTGGAATTGCAAAGCACTGATTTTCGTGATGTGGGTTTTCTTCTAAGCGAGTAAGATTGCATGACAGGGAAAAATCCTAGGCCATTACTGTAATTTGCAAAGACAATCAATTATCTACTCCTTCCATCTGCACCTTTGACTTCTTCACTTTCAAGAAAAATGAACAGAAGCATATATTTGCATCTTCAAATTTTTAAGAATCTATTCCTACACCGGGAGAAAAAATGTAAATGTTACATACATCCTTAGATCAGAATAAGACTTGCAAACTCAGAGTCTCTACCAGCAGAAATCAATGTATAAAAGTCATGAAGAAGAGAAGTCTGAGGTAAGTTGTGTAATTAGATAAATGTTATCAGTAAAAATTCTGGGATCTTTGTGCATAATGAACCAAAGAAATAAGAGCCTGGAGAGAAAAAGCTGAATCATGAAGCCTTTGAGTTTAAATAAGGATACGAGACAAGATGGATGGGTGTAGGCTGAAGTTATCTGTGTGTTGTGGTTGTGTCTCTGAGCAAGTGGCTCTGAGGGTGCTATTAATGTTTCCTGGTGCTGGCTCATGTTCATCCAGACTAATACAGAAGCAGAATGCTTCTTGGCATGAATTTGGCCAGTGCCATCCAGTGCCCTCCCCAATGCCCTCCCTGGGTATGGTTTGGCAGTTAAAATGCTCTCAATTACTAGAACAGATAAGGCTGTGCTGCCTTGGCATGCTCCTTCTGGCGTGGCTCTACAAGCATCCCAGCAGGCCTTCTGCCATTCCCCAGGGCCTGCCAGATGCACCTTTGGCATCCTGCTCTACAAATGCCATTCTTATGAAGGGTTGTGATGTAATCTGTGGATTTTTCACAGTTGGAAAGCAAAAAGCAGAGTTGTAGTATTGAGGAGGCCAGGAGGTGACCACCCTCTTTATAGTCTGCAAGAAACTGAATGAGAAATGGAGTTCAGGTCTGGCTAGATCCTTCTTCGTCATTCATCACTGCCTTTGCCGAGACTGGCTTGCCTCCCTTTTCAAGGCTATGATCAGGCGCTTCCACACACTAATTAATGCCAGGCTACACATATGCTTGCACCTTTTTAAGGGGTTGGGATCTTCACCTGGGAGACCTCCCCAGACCCTGCCATGGGGCATAATTTTAGGATGTTTTCTCCTCCAGAGGACTATGCCAGGCCAGGGTATAGAACCTGAGAGAGGGCCTTATCCTTTCTTCTGCTTTCATCATTAATGTCATGTATCCTTGTGGCACAGTCTGTCGTTTGACTCAGAGTAAAAATTGTGTTCTTTACTCTTAAGGAGCTCTATTTTGGGATCTGATCAATGGAGACACTATCTGAGTTTCTGGAACAGCCAACACTATGGATTGTGATTTATGGGAGGGATGGGCTGCTAACAGAGCCTTAAATAAGTCTCCCGTGGGGACTTTTCATTGTTGACAGCATCAGATAAGAGAATTTTAGAAATCATCCACAGGAGGGCCCCATCCCCTGGCTGGATATGAAGGGTTTTTTCCTATTAAAGAGGATAGGAAACGAGGCTTGAGAACACAAGGCATCTAGTTGAAAATCAGGAGCAAGAAAGCCTTGGCAAAGTTGTATTTTTGATGTATAGCAGCAGTATTTGATACTGTGTACCCAGTAGAGGTGACAAACCTTGATAAGGCATGTTATGGGGCACATTTTATTTGCATGTAGGGTATACTGATGGGTGGCTTTTATGAAAAGCTATGGGGAGTTTGACACATATGTGGGGCTGAAGAGATATGTGTCTGAATGTTCCTAGTTTAAGCCAAGGACAGGATTAATTTTTCACTGCAGCTGAGAGGGGCTGGAGCCTGGAGCTGTGTGGCATGTCTAGGTTGTTTTTCTATACCACTTACATCATCTATTAGGTGTGGAAATAGGAAGTGGAAGAGGAGTCCCTCTTCTGAGAAGAAGGGGGCATGGCTTCAAGTGGAAGAAAAAGGTGCTGCACAGTGGGTCTGGGGGCATTTTGTTTCTTTTCCAGGGGAGCAAGTGATGAATAGAGTAGTGCGGAGGTCCCGTCTGTGGTCCTGTCACAGTCCTGTTCAGACTCAGTGAGCGTTTTGCATGTGATCACTTTCTTTTATGTATTGTTGTTAGCAGTATTGTTGATGCTACTGTTCATTTTCTTTTCTGTTTGCTGTTTTCAGTAAATTGTTAACCCATAAATTCTGCCCTTTGTGTCACTGAGGGGGTGCGGGAAGGGGAGTGGCTGCATGGGGCTTAATTTCCAGCTTGGTTTAAACCACAACTCTGAGTAAAAAGACTGAGAAGTATTTATCATAGGTCTGTTTCCAACTGGATTTGTTGTTTTGAGAGCGAGAAAGTTCAGTAGTGTAGATATGGGCCGTTCCACATTAGTAGGTCCTAGTGACCAGCAACCATTCTTTCTTTGTATAATTTACAGCTGTAAGGCCTGGGTTCTTTGTTCTTTTTCTGTCTTAGAAGTCAAGCTCACTGCTGGACTGCGTTGTAAAAGTCTCTGTGCTGTTGTTTATGGTTCTGGTAGAAGAAGTCTCCCAAAGTCTTTGTAACTTTGCAGGGTGCAGCAGACTGTGATGACCATTGTGTCATTGGGATAGTGGAGTCTGTCCCTTGTACCTACCACTTGAAGTTCTTTTGTGGTTCTTTGTTGGTTAAGTTGGTTGTATTTCCCCTGTCATGTGGGGGTTATAGATGCCAGGGCAGTAGGAACTGAGGCCCAGTGTTTGCCAGTAATGCAACACAGATAAATGTGCTGCTGGGAGGTCAGCGACAGACTAGGGACTTTATTTGACATAGTTTCTTTCAACAGTTATTTGGGGGGGTTACAGTGGTATGAGACAGGCAAATCAGAAGCAGATTGCATGCTGAAAGGGGAGTGATGGTGAGATGCAGAATAATAGCTTATTGTTGGACTTCAGAAAAATGATGAAATGAAGTATGAATCCAACCAAAAAGAACTCTGAGGCAAAGAAGGACTTCCATCATGTGTGCAGAGTAGATTTGGATCATAAGACAATCAAACAGCCTGCAGGATTTTCTGATTCACAGTAACATAGAACAAATTGCCAACCTATTTTTTTCCTATTTAAGAAGTACACACTCTTCCTTTAGTTTCTTCAAAGGAAGAAATAATGCTAAGGAAACTTTTTAGTAGATTGAGTCAAAGTTGTTTTCTTTTACTTTGCTTGGTCCTAATGGTAATACAGAGAATTTAACAGCATTGTTGATCAGAGATTTAAAGTAGTAGGTCTTTAAAAAAATGTCATTGAATATCATAAATGGAAATGAAATGGCACTCATTTCATAATAGTTATGGCATTAAAAGGTAGTAAGTATGTTTGCTGATGATACTATATTGAGGGGAGCTATTGATACACTGAAGAGCAGAGAGGCCCTGCAGAGACACCTTAACAAATCAGGGGACTGGGAAATCACTAAGTGTATGAAGTTTAATGTGGGAAAGTTCCTCATTCTGCACCTGGGATGGGGCAGCCCTGGATGCCTGGACAGACTGGGGAACGAGATGCTGGAAAGCAGCACCACAGAAAGGGACCTGGGGGTCCTGGTCAGTGGCAAGTTGAATATGAGTCAGCAGTGCCCTGGCAGCCAGGGGGGCCAAGCGTGTCCTGGGGTGCATCTGGCCCAGCATCGCCAGCTGGGCAGGGGAGGGGATTGTCCTGCTATCATTAAATATGAAGTGTAAAATTAATTATTAACATTTAAATGACATTCTAGCTGACAGTAGACAGGGCTTTACACTTCTCTGTGAATTTAATTTTGTTCCCAGTAGGTAATACTTATTGAGCAAACAATGTCTAGTGAAACGTTCCACATGCATATTTGTAGTAACCTGCTTAATTTGGATCCCCAGTGATTTAGAAAACAGTAATTTTTCCATCAACAACCCAAACTGTATAAATCCATAAAGCAGTGATTTTAAAAGTTGTGACCATATTTAGATAAAGCAAGAGATGAATTAAGACAGTTGTATTACATGACTTCATTAACTATAAAGACATAAGTTTCATAGGTAATACAACTGAAAATGAGGCTCAGTGCTTAAGCTAGCAAATAGCTGAACAATTACTTTGAAGAATAGAGACATGATAGTGTTTAACATGGAATAGAAGTAATGAGGTTAGGGTGACTAAGCATGGTGAGGCACTGTAACAAGTTGCTTGGAGAAGCTGTGGATGCCCCATCCCTGGAAGTGTTCCAGGCCAGATTGGATGGGGCTTTGAGCATCCTGCTCTCGTGGCTGGGAGACTGGGACTAGATGATATTTAAGATTCCGTTCAACCCAAACCATTCAATGATTTTATGATTAAATGCTGGCAGTTTTTATATATTAAAAATCAGGGAATGGGTATTAATATCCTGGCCAGATTTCTTTAAATATTTAATAGATGGTAATATTGATTTATATTTTACCTCAAAAAATAATTCAAGAAGTTTAATACGTGAATATACACTTATAAATCTAGCAAATGAGTTTATGGGGGGCACCTATTCACTGTTTGGCTAACATCTGTGTATGCTCCAAGTAAAATTACAGTGTCTAGGGGGCTATCCATTGCTACTTAGCTGTTTCCCACAAATATTTGTCATTTTTTAATCTTTGAAGCCCAAATTGTATTCTCAAAGGCAAGAAATCTTATTTATTTCATGATTATACAAACAGAATTGAATCCCAGCACAGGGGTTAGGAGATAAATCTGCAAACTGTTCTAAAAGATGGTGAAGAGTGTATCTACTGAATTTGCCAATGTCACTAGTTTAGGAGTGGCTACAAGCACACTGGAATATGAAGTGAAATTCAAAGTCATTCTGAAAAACTGAACTCTCCGCTCAAGGGGTCAAGAAGAAACCTTAACTACCAGGAAAATATTGAACTTCTTGAAGATGTTTAGCTTAAGATGAGTAGAGTGGTGAATATGGGCTGACAGTCTTCAACTACTGCAAAGGTTCCTGCCAAGGAGTAATGTGTTCTTTTTGATAAGATTGAACAGCAGGGTTTGAGACTTTATCAGAAGACTTTAAAATGGGAATTTTTTTCTAACAATAAAAAATCTGTAAGGATAAATCTGTAAGGATCAGATAGAAAGATGCCACAATGATGAAGTTATGGGATATCCTGTGTTAATGCAGTCTTAATATTGTGATTTTGAGTGGAGTGTTCCCTGATGCAAGTGGCAATTACTTATTTTCCCCTACCATGATCTGTGAAGAAGCGAACACTGAGTAGTGAAATCCTCCCCTGCTTGCATTCTCCATACCTCTTTCAGCTTATCTGTCAGCTGTATTGCTGGTTCACTTGGAATTCCTCTGTGTACTTCAGCGAGAAGCTGTGATGAAATATAAGGAAGCATTCCTTTTAGCTGATATAATCAATTATATGTAGTATATTTGAAAGCATGCCCAGAGATAAAATGACAAACTAATTTTGAGAATTTTATTGTCACCTCCAGGTACTTGGTCTTGGCAGTGAAAATTCTTCTCTTTCAAAACCTGTGAACCTTCAGAGCCATTAATTCCTGAAGCAGTTATATGGACCTCAGTGAGCTTTAGGAATTATATTACGGTTTTGTTTTGTTTTTTTTTTTGTTAAAGTAGCACGGAAGGTAATGCAGTCTTTCAGATAAGTATGTGGTTTGATTTCCTTGAAAATGTCTGGTGCGATGCATCTATGTGCTTAGTTTTCTTATCATCTTGTGTTTATTGAAGGTGCTCAGGGTGGGTTGCTCTAGGGTAAAACACCACGTGTACTGAATTTGTTACTTTCTTGCAACTTGCCAACATGAAAATGGATATCCTTTTGTTCAGCACATGAATATTTTCACAACTTGACATGTTGTCTTTTTTACTGCAGTCATTTTGTTACCTGTCACAAGTGAGGTTTTTCCCACCTCTAGACTCTTCAATATCAATATTCATATTATAGGGAAGAGGATGGCGTTCTTTCTGATATTCACCACAATGTCCATCCTGAACTTCTTAGACTTCTCAGGGACATTCCAACTTCAGGGAACTAACTAACTTTTCTAAAAAAAAAGAGAGAAATCCCTGGAAGTTCAGTGAGCTATTAACAAGTGTCATAAATTTATTTGCAATGCAGAAATTGTCGTATCTTATTGAATCCTAGCCATGTTAGTGTATCCTGCTCATGTACCCTTTCTGAAACAACAAATTTTGGGTGTCAGTGTACTTGGAGTCAGAGAGATGTAAGATGTATCTCTAACATGGTGAGATACTTTCTGGCTGTGAAGGTAGTTTGAAAAGCACATGGAAATTGTCAGCTACTGTTAGTAGAGGGAAACTACTGCAGCAAGAAATTAATTCAAAGAATGCTTCTCCTGAGTATGTCAGAAGTATATTCTCCTGATTCTCAGTACTTCTCTCCTCTTCTTGGATTAGTTCCCTCACCCCTTACTATTGTAAACATATTCTTATTAATACCTTGAATTTCAATAATGAGCTTAAGGTAAAGTGCAAGAGTGTGCCTGGTAGAAATGTCTTTTGAATGTGTGTCTGTCAATAAAGTGGATCTATCCTAGTACACTGTTAATGAATTTAGCAAAGAAAGACAAATAAAGGAAAAATGCAGCCATTATGCACACATATACTGGAACTAAGTTTTAAGAGGCTAAGTGCTAATGCTGTCATAATAAATAACTAAAAATAAACCTAGAAATTATCAGGATTACAAACAAAGAAAGATTCAGAGGCTTCTTTTTCAAGGGTAGCCTAAAATGCAACTACTAATTCATTGTCTTTCAGTCAAGCACTAGTTTCTACGAGGTCTTTGCCCAGACTTACTGTCAGACACATGACCAAATCTCAGTGTCTTTCAGTCTATGGATGTGGGGAGAGTTAGCTCTGGCTAAGGGCCATGCACCCAACCTCTCTCTCACTTTCCCCTCTGTGAGATGGGAGGAGAAACTAGGATAAGAAAAATTACAAATTGGGATAAAGACAGAGAGATCATTTAGCAATTATTGGCACAGGCAAACCAGACTTGACTAGTAAAGAATTACTTCAGTGTACTCACAATTCAATCAATTCAGGCAGTGGGAAACAAGAAGACAAATTTTAATGTATTGCATCCCCCTTTTCGCAGGTTCAACTTCACTCCTTCACTCCCAACACCTCTACCCATCCCCTCTCATGGCACAGGAGAGGGGGTTGAGGATGAGAATGGGGCTGTATTCTGTACTTGGCAGTTTCTCTCTGCTGCTGCTCCTCATACATTTCCCCTGCTCCAGGGTGGGTTACTTCAGGAAACAAATCTACTCTACCACTGTCTGCTCCATGAGCTGTGGGAAAATCTCATCTCTGTGGTGGAGTATCTCCCCCGTTTCGTTCTTCTCTTACATGCTGTTTCTAGCTTTCCCCCCGCTCTGCCTGTCCATGATCTTTTTCCTCTGTCTTAAATACACTTTCACAGAGGCACCACCATCTTGGCCTTGCAGCCAGCTGGAATTGGCTGTGTCCAACACAGAGCAGCCTCAGCCTCTTCTCACAGAGGCTACCTCTGCAGTACCACCCCTCACCAGTACCAAAACCTTGCTGTTTATGCCTGATGTAGGATGTGATGGTCTTTTTTGTTTGTGTATCTGGGTAGCTGTACACATGTAATGAAAATTGAAATTTTTCTTAAAATATTAATTTCAGCCTTTAGTACTGAATATAACTAAGGATTTTAGAGTAACCAACCTATCACACCAGGTGATCTTCACAGATTCTTCACTTTTCTCTACCGCTTGTTCTTATTTGTGCAGCTGGCCAAGTGCAAGCTATTCTCCCATAGTGTGCAAGTCTCCCAAGGGTATTCTCACCTGCTTCTTAGAAAACCACCACTACAAAACTGCCTGGTGATTTCTCAGGCAATGCAAGACTGCATATCTCTCATACTGGAAGAATCAAAAGTATGGATGGAAACAGATTATTGATTAGCTAACCTGCCTGTGCTTACCTTCTTTTCTTGGCTTGTGTGTTAACCACTTCTGCAATGCTAAAACTGGTTTGTAGACAGCTGTCCTTATGTTGTCACTGTTAAGAAAAAAAAAAAAAATGTAAAAATGCCTCAGCTCAGTTCTTGGAGATGCATCACCAGGTTTTTCTGTAGGTGTGTGGGTAAGCAGCAGGTTGCTTTTCTGCAGTGCTGACAGGTACCACTGCTGCATTTTGCCCATATTCTTTCCATGATGGGAACCTTCCTCAGTGGCACACGGCTGCAGCAAATTCCCAGTGCTTCAGGTTAGTGGAGCATCACATATGGATATATGTTAACTGAATGTTGTTGCCCTTGTGTGGTGTAGCCCAACTGAACCTCAACATACTGTAAGCATAGCACACTACATCAATCTATGTCAGGTCATTCTATGATCAGTTCAAATAAAAGTTGTCAAAGCCTCTGACATATGATTTGCTTTTTCATGTGTTCAGTTCTTGGTGGAAAATGGTACCATGCAGAGTCCAGGAGTCATATGAACTACTGTGCCTTACACCATATTTTTTCCTCCTTATGAAAGAAAAGGCTTCTTTTCTACCTGTAAGTACCGTAAACTGTATTCCTGTAATGATGACAGAAAACACCCCTTCAAAGAAGGAATTTGAAATATTTCTGTTAAAAAAGACTTGTGCTTTACATGCCCTGAGCCAAGAAGGCTGAGTAGAATCTAACAACTTGCAGTATTTTTAAAACCTGCCTCTTTTCTTCTTTTCTTCTTTTTTTCTCTAGCAGAACTACAATAAAACATGTATGTGAACTGTGTATAAATAGTGCAGAATTTGACCTGAAGTAAATTGGCCTAGCACAATGGAGGTATATTTGAATGTCGTTTCTTTCAGGAATGACTACTCAGAAAGACATTAAACTTAGAAGGGTTTAGAAAAAGAATATGTAATATGACAATCAATACAAATGTAGTTTCAAGGGTATGGAATAGTAAGTGAGGCTGGACTGAGAATGCTGGATTCAGTCTTTTTGTGCTGCTCAAAGATGGAAAGAGAAGCATACCACAGCTGTGAGTTGTTACCGTTATTGCCCATTCAGTGTTTGAAAGCAATGGAGTGATAGTCAGATTTATAGGAGATGAAGCTTCAATTTTTTTGAAGATGTGGTGGATGGGAAGGACAGAGAGAGTGAGAACAAGACAGCAAACGTTATGTCATTCTTAACCAAAGGACGTAGGCTGTCTCTGTCTCATTACTACCTTGCCATTACCTGGGTCATGGTTGGATTTCTGCAAATATTAGGTGCTGGAATTAGTTGTTAAGCTCAACAGTGGTACCCATGCTAAACAAGAAGCTTAGACATCTTGTAATTCTAAATTTGTCAGCTGAAGTGAATTGAAATTGTGTTGTGGAGTAGACTGGTTATTCTTAATAATATGCTGCATCACAAATTCCCACATAATGGATGATTTATTTGGTACACAGCCCTCCATAAACAGTCATTATCTAATGGCATAAAATTCTACAATAGCTATATTTTGCCACTACTTACTTAGCTGATAGTAATTTGGTGATTTAAAATTGTACTAATATATGCTGCCATGTTAATTGGATGCTGCTGATAAGGCCAAGAAACTATCAATATATATCGAAGAGTGACTGTAAGTAAACTAATAATGGTAACTGGATTTGTCGCTTAGTGAGGAAAACCAATAAGTTCTTTTGACTGATTTAAAGGCACAATCAACCTGTTGCTGAACGTTTTTGAATTGAGCTAATTGATGCAAAATAGATGGATCACAAATGCAGCAAATGTGGGAGATGGAATGATTCATGTACACAACGTGTTGTCATCAAAAAATGTTATTTCCTAAAACAGAGGCTGAACTTCACAGCATGTTAATTTCTAAAAAGCTGCTGTAGAAATAAATAACTGAATTAGGATAAGTATAAAACATCAACACTAGTATTTAAACCGTCCCAGTGGAGTTTGATGTGTAGAATGTCGAGGTTCTTCTCCTTCTGCTAATAAAGAGGAAGATTCATCCAGATTTTAGAAGACTACTAACCTTACTATAATCCCCTTGAATAAGGATAATATTTTCCTTAACTATTGCAGTATCTTTACAGAGCCGCTAATACCATTGAATATATACAGCAATTCAATGCAGTAACACTAAGTTATTGTGCCATAGTGGAGAAAGAAAATAGTTATAGGTATTCTGTTTACTCCATTTGCCAGAATTCTGTATATGTATTGCATGCCCATTCAGGAAGAATGCCTCAAAAGGTAAGATATGAAGATGGTAAAGGGAAAAAAGCAGAAAAAACCCTTGTCCTCTCAGTCTTCAGTGTCCTCATTCTTTGAGTCATTATCAGCTTTTTATTAATGCTTAGCTTATTATTATGCTTAGCTTTAAAGTGGAAGCCTGATCACCAAAAGACATGACATGCTTTTTATTGTGAAATAGTCTATGCAGTTTAGCCACTGGAACACTGAACTGGGAACTTTGCATTCATTAAGCATTAGATTCTATCAGCTATAAATCAGTTGATTGTTAGGTGTAGGTATATTTTATTGTCTATGTTTTCTGTGAATATGTTTCTTATTTAGCTGTTGAAGCTCCAGAGAAACAGAATGGAATTGTTTCAGCTGAGAGAACCTCCATCTAGATTTACAGGAAAATTCCTGTTAACATGGCTTTGCATTGTAGAGCTTTGCTTTTAAAGGAGGTTTTGCTTTTCTGCTTTGCTTTTTAAAGCATTTTAAAGAATGACAGCAGTGGCCCTAACTAAGAGATGTTAGAGGGGAATTGTATTTAGGATTTCTGGGAATCTTGTTTCTTATTTAATGGTTATTTTGAGTGGCTCTCAACAGCTAATGGCATTATTGGAGAATTTGATCAAGGACATTTAGAATTATTTGCAGTGTGGTTTATTGTGAAGTTGTAGCCATTTCTTTATTAATTGGAAGTTAAGAGAAAGTCTGTGATTTATATCTGCTTAATTCTTCTTATGCTATTAAAGTGGAGCCCTCACACTTTCACTAATTTTGCTGGCAAGGAAATTGTGTTGCATAGCTGTTGGCTGGTGCATAGCTGGACTGAGGTAACATTAGGCTAACGTGGCACTAACTTGAAAAAGAACTACCAGTCTTTGTACAAATAATGTTAAATATAAATAAAAAGGACTGAAGTAAATTTCATTGCTACTGATGTTAACAATGCAGATCAAGACTGGAAATACTCCTTCCTGAGAATTATGACTTTTACTCTGTCACATAGAGACCGATAGTGTACTGGCTAACCTGAAATTGTGTGTGCATATGTGATATCACACTTGTGGTTTCTGTGTTAAATCCATTTGAAGTAGAATAAACTTTCAAGAATGATACATCTTTCTCTGTTCATACATTTTTGCTCTCTCAGAGAGTTTTATTGTGTAAAAACTGATACACCTTTCTGCACATCTGACACCGCCTTACTGAGATGAAAACACAAGTTTTACTTCTAGAATGTGTATTTTAAATGCCAGTTCTCTAATTCGTCTCTTCACCCCATCCACTGGTTTTAAAATAACCTTCAGTGACTTCTGATTTCAAAGGCAGAAGTAGTGATGGAGAGTCAATTCTTGCTGTGATATTTTTGTCCTTAAAAGTTGTCAGTCTCAACAGATAAAACTTTTCCTGGTATTGCTTTCAAACATGTAGACTGGCAAACCTTGAAAAACAGATCTCATAGAGCTTATCTCATCTTTGGGCTTTCAGAATTTTACTAGGAAGTATTTTCTTGTAATTAAATGCTTGACACCTGATGCTCTCAAGTTATACCAGTTAGCTTATTTCCAAGTCTTTCCTTATGCTCAAGTTTGCCACCTTCAGATGTATTACAGGTAACTTATTCATTTAGATTCAGTGGTACCAGCCCTTCTGGACCTAGTCTGGGAGAGATATTTGCAGAAATTTTGAACTGTGATGTGTATTGCAAATTTTACGTACTCTGATACTTAAATGGAGTAAATGAGTTGGCAGAAGTGCCCTCCTTTCCACTACTTCCATAATTTTTTTTAGGTAAATGGTCTGAAATATAACAGAGAAGAACTAGACACAGTCAGCTCAGTGGGAAAAAGTCTTATTCAGGAGTGGCATATATTTGCAGACCTTGGCAAGCAATGACTCTATTTCATATACCTGACTGTTTTTATTTGAAAGGTATTTCAAAATAAAAATTATAAGAAGACATTTGTAGACACCTGCTACATGTGCATCACTGGTGACAGAGCTAGTGTTTACTGTGATCTTCTATGTGTTTATGCCTTTAAGCAAAAGGCAATTTGATTTTCTGCATAAGAAGCAGACAATGCAAAACACAAAGCTGGCATATTGTGTTAGGAATGCTCAATGTCACGAAAGCTATTGACTTTTCCCACCTGGCTTGCAGCTTTTTGGAGAGAAATAATGTGTGTGCCATACTGTAAAATGTGGACTTAATGAACACACAGGCATTATGTTGTACCTAATATAACAATAGATGTAATGACAAGCTACTTAAGAACACATCACAAGGTTTTGTTTGTTAGTAACTGATTTGCCTTTGGCAATGTTATGAGGAAGAATGTAGACATTTAATTTCCAGTCCAAGAACAAATAGAAAATGTTCTTAATGTGCAGTTGTGTTTAGTTTAAATAACAATGTCAATATTTTTGTTTAAAGAAAATGTTGCCATTTTTTGGTTTTGATTTTTCTTTTCCTTTGTGGATTTCACTAAAGAATTTCGTGTTCTTTATTTGACTTTGACTTTCTGAAGACTTCTATAGAAGTGTTTCTTTCAGCTCTCAATTGCACAGTTGTCGCAGAAATGTTCTGCAAAATATAAGAAAAAAATAGAAAAGAGAATAAAAAAGGAAATCCTTCATTAAAGTGCGAATGAAATTAGTTAACGACGTTACATAAACTTGAAGTAATATGGAATTAAGCCTTAATCCCACAAAGCCTTAAGAACATGAATAATATTACAGGTCATTCAAATTATTATAAATTTGATTGTTTATCATGGAAATTCCATGGAGAATAAACCAAATCTGTTCTGCTTTTGATGATGAAGCACAGAGGAGGAAAAATGGTGTTCAGGTTAGGTCACTGGGCCAGTAGCCAGAAGGTAATCTTTCTCTCCTTTGATTTGAACTTGATTTAGAATCTGGAAAGTGTGTGTTGCTTAAACAATAAAAAAACCCACCATATCAAGTTGCCAATTTTTTTTTTTCATTTGCCAGCTCTGTGTACTAAGTGAGCACATCAGTGGCACTGCCTTCTGTAGAAATGTTTCAGAATGTTGTCATGAATCCATCAGAATCCTTATTTTTGTATATTCTGAGAGAAAGGTTGTATGCACTTTGTATCAAGGAATATGTGTTCTGAAGCTTCTTATTAGCAGTCACTGCCTGTGAGCTATCAAAGGTCTGAGGACATAACAATTCACAATCCCTGCTTCCTCTTTACTATGCCATGTAAACGAATTATGTAATGTCAAACTACTGCATGCCCAGTGAGGTACAGGTCAGTCTTCCCTGATGATGTGGGAATGATGTGAAACCATTTACAGAGGTAGTAGAACACTGCCAGTATCCTCTTGATATGAAGGCGAATTTTTGTCAAATTTCATGTTAGCCACGTGAGGTGCTTGTATTCTGTCTAAATGCCATTCAGCAGACATGTTTTTGTATGCAGCCACTGTCTTTCATTCCATCCTTTCCTACATAAAAATGTGAGGGCTGTGCAGAGTCTGAATGGGAGGGGCTGGCATAAAAATCGGAACAAATACTATATGCATTGCCCCAACAAAAGGTCTAAGTCTATGTCCTGATCTGCTTAGACTGTCTATAAGCAGTCAAGCAGCTCTTCTCATAAATAATGGCAATTCCTAAGCACATTTTTGCTATGCAATGAAAACACACTTTTTGTAACAGTAATATAATGCAATATGTATCATCTGTAGCAATAGAGCTATAAAAGACCACTGTATTCATAACTTAAATTGACATTTTGAAAGGTTAACACAAGAGCTGCTTTGCTGCCTTTGATCAATAAAAAAAGATTTCAAGTAATTCAGATCTCTGATGTGGACGTTCCTTATTTGGTGCCTGTCAGAAAAGGCAAAACAGAGCTGCATTAAACAGAAGATAAATATAGATAAAACAAGCCCTGCTCCGAGAAGTTCTTATCTGCAAGAGGAATTATTGGTGCACTAGTCTTTCCTGGTAAATGAATTAAGAACAAAGTATTGCTGTGAATTCACAAGTTGGTAAGGGAAGAGAAAAACAGGATACAGGACACTATTTTGACATGAACAATAGATGAGAAAAAGCTGTTAGGTAATACTAGATGTTGTACATGTCTATTACATGTCTGATACATCAGTTTTATGTATATAAAAATATTCTAAATATGCATAGATTCATGTTATTTATGCTTAAGAAATAGACACTTATAGATTCTTTAATGTCCTCATTATAAAATAAAAGGAAAAAATGAGCTTTTAAACACAACTGTTTAGTTTTTTGTCAATTTGTTGTAAAGATACACTTTCTTATAAATCCTGCTTGTTACTGATAAATGGTGATAAATATTTGGTCATTGATACCCAAAATATGACAGGACAATAACCTGGGTATGGATCTTTCTGTAAAAAAGATATTTTATATGATTAGTAGAAGAGAGTAGTCTCCGTAAAAGGTTAAGGCGTGTCATTGACGTTGCTCTAGAAAAAGGAGCAAGGAGGATTGTTGGTTCAGGAGTGCTACAGGCTCCTTAGGAATGAGATGAGGAAAGCGAGGAGAATGATTTGCCCTTTATGTGAGAGAGCAGTTGGAGTGCATGGGGGTGGGTCCAGGAATGGGTAAGGAGCCAGATGGGTACTTGTGGATGGATGAAGGTCAGCAGGTAGACGAGCGTGGTTGCTGCTGCAGTGGGTATCTGCTGCAGATCTCCTGAGCAGGAAGAAATAGTAGCTGAGGCCTTCTCCAGATGAATGTAAGAAACATCACATTTACAGGCCCTGGTCATTATGGGAGACTTCAACCACCCTGATACCTTTTGGAGGGACAAAACAAAAGGGTTCAATCAGTCTTGGAGATTTTCTAGAGCATTTGGATGATGGGTGATTGAGGAGCCAAGAAGGCAACATGCTCTGCTGGTCCTGCTACTTATGAGCAAGGAAGAACTGGTCATGGATGTGAAAGTCAGAAGCAGCCTTGGCTACAGGGACCATAAGGTTGTGGGTTCATGATCTTAAAAGGCGAAGAAAGGCACAAAGCCAAACAACAGCTCTCTGTTGGCCTCTTCAAGCATATGCCTGGAAGAATCCCATGGGATACATCCTTGGAGAGGATGAGTCCAGAAGAGCTACAGGCCAGTCCTGCACCTCCAGTCCTTGAGAAGGTGGTGAAGAAAATTTCTTAAACCATTTGCATGGTGATAATACTAAGTGGGAGCAAAGATACAGTGCTATGAGGCCCCTCTGAACAACACAATTAGTATGATTTGTTTCCCCCTCCCCCCCATCAGAGCCTTATGGGCAGTGACCTCACCAATTTTAATTTGGATGCTCTAGGATCCTTTCTAGAATATTCTGGAGACAATGGAAGCATTGCTTGACTAAAACCTAAAATGACCCTGTTAACCTTTGTCATCCCTGCTGCATAGCAGCTGCTCATTCACAGGTCAAGGGGAAAATTCTTCGTGTCCTCAATAGCATAGTATCCTTCTTTTTATGTTTTCTCCAGTCTTTCCATATGATGTATATGTGCACATCTTGCAAAACTTCTTCAGCTATTTTCTTGTCTGTTCTGTACTTCCGATGAGCCACATATTTTTTTCCCCCTGTTTAAGGACTGGAACATTTTTGCATTTGGGGGACATGGTGGGGAGAATTGAGGTTTTTAATGTGATTCATATTAACCTAAGATAAATGTGACTCTGAAGATGTAGCTCTGACTCAGTTGTGACAAGTACCTCTACTTTCTCATGCTTTTCTGGTAGAAGAATTAACAATGACAATAGGTGTCACCACTGTGATTTATGGTATTCATTGTTATTTATGGAAAGAGGGTCAAAATGGAAACTTTGACCCTTTTGACTTGACTATGATCCTACTGTTGTCACAGGTGCTTCAGAGAGGTGGTAAAAGAATGGAGAGGGACAAAAATCATGCATGTGATATGTTTTTGAACCCTTGGCTTTCAGCAGCTGCATTTAAAAGTGGTCATTCCATTTTGCTGCTATGTCTGTGGGGCCTCTCCATTATATGTGCAAACACAATCTGATTAATATTTTTCATAAGCTAGTCTTGTCTGCTTTTATTACAGACATCACCTTCAGATGTGGGGCCACCACAGCCATTAAATCAAGAATATTTAGCTATTATTTGTAATAAATGTCAGCAGGGCTGAATCGAAGCCAGCAGGAAATGTTCAGAGCAGAAAACATACTGACATTCATTCATGCAAATTTGTACCGCTAGTAGAACTAATCATAAAGAGGGAGGGTAGAACATACATTGCACTTATATTACTGTTTTGGCCAATTGTGATTCATCATGAAAATAAGGGCTATAATGGGTAAGCAGTGGCCTAGTGACAAAGAGCCACATTCAGAGTATAATTGAGTATAACTTCCAAGGCAAGATACTGAAACACTCTTTTTAAGTTACAATGTGTCAGTGTAAAAGAACTGCAGCTCCTCAATTTTTATCAGATTTAAATCTCAAATTTCAATCAGATTAAAAAAAATATTCAGGCAACTTTTTGTATTTTTATCTTTTCTGTCTCTTTTCACAATGTGATAAGATCTGGATCTTTGCTAGGAAGTTTTTGAAGGTATAATACATGAATCCTTTTAAACTTCAATATTGTATACTCTAGGAAACTCTATTCAGAATATAAGATGGGAATTCTTGTATTTTAACAGGATTTCTTTGACAGGTGTCTTACTGCAGCATGGAAATATTTTGGTGGATTGTGGGTGGAGACCACCGCAAGATTTACCTTGAAAAAAACCCAGGAGGTGTCAGTAAAGTTCGAGGTCCAGAAGTTGCTGGGAGGCCAAACTACCTTTCACTGATTTTGAATCTGTAGCCTGCAGAGCTGACGTGAACAGAAATTGCTTCAGGAGCCCAGCTATTTAGTACTATTAGACTAATGCAGACTAGGAATTGAATTCTGGTGACTAGTGAATTCAGCTCTTAAAATTTTGCTCATGAGAAATATAAACAAAGTGCTCCCTTCTCCAGTACTATCCTTTGCAAATTCAAATAGAGAAAACAAACTCAATTGCAAATATATTAAATACTTAGCATTGTAAAAGTGCAAAACTATATGTGTTTTTGGTAGTTGTGTTCCTTTGCACTCCTATAAAACTAAATGAAAACTTATGTTAGATCTAGGTATCACTAGAGCAGGATGTGGTAGATAGCCTATTAGTATTTGATAGAAGTAAAAACAAAATAAGCCTATTTAAATGTATCCTGGTGCAGTATTTGTGGGAAATTACACACTTGAATAACCTCTAGAAAAGCTATAATTACTGTTTTCTTGTATAAGATGTAGTCCTTTTGCATCAAGCCCTGAGGAAGATTATAATGTGAATCTGTAAGTGATAAAACTCAGAAAAGAATTAATATTGTATTTTATTATTTCTCAAACGTGAAAAACCAGGGGATGAAAACATATACTTTTTTATCTCCTTACATTATCTTGATGTAAAAAGAAAACACTTAAATTTGTTCTTGAAAAGATTAAAAAATAAGTCAGCTGACTAGAGCTGACAAAAATGTTAGGGGAATTTAGAGACAATAACTATTCTCACATTTCTTCAGTTGTAGGATTTAAACAATGAGTCAGAGAGAGAATGAAGCTGAAGTATGATTATAAAATTAAAATAAAAAGCTTTCATATGGTGTTCTCTGAGCCTAATATAATTTTTCAGAGTACTGAATGTCCTGAAGTGCCAAGAAATTAAATGCAAAAAAATATTCCTAACCAATTTTCCATTCTCACTGTTTATAATTCTTATGTAGGGTATTATCTTGCAGGCTGGGGGAATTTGTAAACAAAAACACCTAAGTGCCAGAAGGAGGCAGTGTTAATTATTTCTTCAGGGTTCTGCTTTTAGTTGCTGAAGCTGGATGAAAGGCCTGATTCGATCAAGGGGAAATGAATGCTTCCTTTCAAATGAAATACAGCTTCAATTCATATGATTTATTAATTCACACAGCTTAGCTCACACTGCTCTGTTATCATTATCATGTTATGCTCACTGAAAAAAATCATAATTAGAAGTCACTGTTCATTTTTTAGGGCAAAATGTTTTTATTTTGTCTGTAGGTCTTGATCAATTTATGTGCATTTGAATCTTGACTACACTGTGCATTAGTGTAAGGCATTTCTAGTGGTCTTAAATGTTCTGTTCAGAGGATGCAGGTATCACTCATCATAAAATACCTTGTGAATTTTTTTTTGATCCCAATAACATTGAGTCATAAATGGCAAGGAGGCAGAAATGACTCAGCAAAGAAATTAGTCAGCACTTAGCTAAGCACAGGTGGTACCATCTGCAAACTCAGTTTTCCACTTAAATTAGGCACTGGCAGTAATGAAGAGCCAACACATGAATAAACTAAAACCAAATTTTGATATGTCCTAGCTGTATGCATGAAAATGTGGATTTATTTAATTTTTAAAACCTTCTCTTTTGCCTCCTGTTTCAGTAACAGTGTTTTATACACCAGCCAAAAGCTGCCAGTGCTATCAAAGAAGTGAATCACAAATAACTCATTCCTAATACTCCCAAAAATCATGAGTGGAGTTGGTTGCCTGAAACAGTGCAATTGATTTAGAAATTATAAACCTAAAACATGTTTTCTTGCTGGTTATGTTTTTTATTATTGTTATTTATTATCTTTTCTTGGAAAACCTGAGAAGCAGAGGAAAAATCCCATTTAAAAATAAATAAATATAGAGCTGAGATTGTTGTTGTTCAGTTCCAATAGATGAATTTATAGAAAAAGCTTAGTATGGCATCTCCAAGAATTCTGTCAGTACCGAATTTCACTAGTGTAATTGGCTCATATTCACTGTATAATCTGAGGATCCCCTCTCCCCTGCAATTAAAAAACCCCGCAAACCCCATATTCACCTTCATGTTTCTGGCTTATTTCCCTGAAGATGTAGCTTTGTGTCTAATAATATAAAGGGGAAATAAATACATACCAGTTTTCCCATGACTCCTTGTGCAATGGTAAGAGAAATGCATTTCTTATCCTATAGCTGTGGCTATATTCTGAGTGCTACTTTGTAAAGGAGCCTCTGGTGTTTGAGAAGGCCAGGTGACAGTTCAGTGTCCCTCAGCACATTCTTGCTCCAGAACACTAGAAGACAAGATAAAGCCAATTAATTTTGTATTCCCTGGACTGGATGAAGTAAGATCAAATAAATACATGTGGTACAGTACAAAGGGACTTAGCAGTAGAGCCTTAACAAGGAAACAGAACATGCTTAATCATATTAGCTCCTATTTCGTTGCTTTAAGGTTACATACTGCCTTGGCAAGGAAATGCTTAATCTTCCCATCTTGCTTAATATTACTAAACAGAATGATATTTAATTCAGAATGTACTTGTAATTGTTTTTAGAAACTAAAATTTCCAGTAAAGTCATAGAATAACTGCAATTAACTTATATAAGAAAGTCTCTTCTGAGATGGCTTGTGGTCAGATATTGGTGTTAAATTCTTCCACTGAATCAATTATGCAACTGTGGCTCACAAAAAATTTAAAAAGTATTAAACAGCTTATAGGGACAATATATGGCTTCCAGTTTAACAACAGTGGAGCTGTCAGTCTTCAAAAGCCATAGAATACCCATTGTTACTTGGTCAAAATTATTTTCTGTATATTTTACCCTGTGCATTTGTTTAAAGATATAATAATCCACCTTCAGTATTAAACAATTTACAGGTTTATGATTATGTTGCCTCTCTATGATGACCTTGATCAAAGATAGAAGTTATTATTTTCTAATATGGCTAATTAACAATTAATAAACTGAAATGTAAAAAATAATTGTTAAAGCAATGGTCTCTCTGTGTACCAGAAAGTGAAGAAAATAACAATCCTGTAACTGGGTTGATTTAACATCTATTTTTTTCCAGAAAATTTGTGTGTAAACACACAAGTTTGTATGTAAACTTAGAAATTTTTGAGTGCTTGTTGGGAACTATAGGAAGATTAGAAATAGAGATGAGAACTACACTCATATAATCGCATAGATCTAGTGTATATCTCTCCCTAACCCTTTTATAGTGAAATCCTAAAAATAGCTGCGGCCATTTAAAATGTTTTGGGTTGTTTCTTTAAAATTACGTATGTTAATATTGTATGAAAGTCCTTCAATGAATAGAAAGGTGGAAAGGTTTGTTGATTTGTGATGCAGAGAATGACATATTTCTCAATTAGTTGATACTGACTCAAGTACTCTAGCTTAGAATTGCAGGGTGCTTTCTATCTTGTAACTGAGTGATAAAACTGTGTTCATGATAACTTTTGGCCATTTCACGGTACATTTTGCAAGAATAGGTTTATGCATTCTATTGTCCTTGGCTAGATTCCAAGTGCAATAATTACGTCATGCCTTTCTAAAGTTACTTTTTAAGTATCAAATATAACCTTCCTTTCTTTTCCTGAAGTGCAATCAAAATTGTAATTGCTTGGGTTTTTTTAGTGTTGCATGGTGTCTGCTTGGGGGGAGGAGAGTATGTACTTTCAAAATCTTTTTGACATGTATTGAATCAAAGTAAGATCAACAGTAAGGCTGAGCATATCTGATGCACTTGTGTTGTGAACATGCATTTCTTACAGAACATGGGCACCTGTTTCAGTTAAAAGAAGTCTGTGAGTGGGAATTCTAGCTTTTGCTGTAAGAGTAAAAATTTCATGGAGGATGCTGGAAATAATCCATAGAGCAGTGACGTGACACAGAGAGCCCATGCTTCTGATACATGACTAGCTCAGACCAGGTCTGCTCTTGGGGGCATACTCTGGGCAAGAAATAGGATACTGAGATTTGGCCTTCAGTCTGACACTGAGACTGTTCTCGTAAAGCCATCATTTTACAAACCTAGAGAAATAACTGCCTGAAGAATAGATGAATCCCTCCCCTTTACATACACCTAGTAATATTTTTTCCTAAGGATTTTAACAAAACTCTGCACAGTATCACCTGATGAAATTTAACTTTTCTGTGCTTTACAAATCTGTTATAGTCCTATGCTGGGTTACTATGGTGTATTTATTTTACCTGTGAAGCTTGTGTGTTTGTCATATACATTTCCAAAAATCTCCTTAATTTTTTATTAGTTCCTGTGCAGAATGAAGGATATGCTAAAATGGGTATGTGGGCATGTTAAGATTCCAAAGAAGTTGATCCACTGATGTATGGTAGCACAGAAAAACTACCTGAGTGAGCACATGTATGCTGTTGTTAATCCTAGTGTTTGCTTCAGCATAAAATGATGGATATATCCATAATTTGAAGTACAATGTGGTACAGAGACATCCAAGGTACAAAATCAGTTTGCTGCATCACGCAGCATAACATTAGGCAGAGATAAAATTTTGAATCTCAAAGGTGTTTTCTTTTTAGGATTTTAAGCTTTCCTGTATAGGAATAAATGTGTTAATATCTAAGCAGTCTAGCATCAATAATGTTAAATTCTTTAACTGTGCTTATCAGGGCATGGATCTCATATATTTTTGTGGGTGGTTTTTTTTATCTTTCTGATGTTTTCTAAATGCTACTAAGCTCTTGAAATGTGCAAGTGTCTCTGATCATACTCTGCGGATATTCTGATTCTTTCTCATGCACAACTGATAAACAACTGATGAAGAATAGCAGTCGAAGAGGTTTTTTTGAAACTTAATATATTTTTCATACTGTATTATCAATCCTTTTAAGGTGAGTAAAGTCTTATGAGGTTTTTGGAATTTTTAACAATCATTTTAGTGCTTCAGCAAGTTTTGGCAATAGTGGTTTTATGTGCTTGAATGCTCAGCTACCTGAGGACTAAAATATCATATTGCTATAATCATAATAATTTAAGGAGGTAGAGTCTGGGACTACCTGTAAATGCAGTGGGTGAAACCTGGTTGGTTATCAGAGGTTTTGAGTATTTCTATGGCTTTTAAAATCTGCAGTGAACTTGCTTTCCCATAATCTCCTGGTGACCATTCAATCTGGCAACCTAAAATGCCTTGCAGTCTGGTATCACTACCTCAGCTGGTACCACCCTGAAACAGGATTTCTGAAAGCCTTTTGAGCAACATACTGTTTTGCTCAGTACTAGAAATACGTTTACATCTTAAGATGTAAGTTAAGTGTGAATGAAGGGTGATGAAGATTTAAAAATAAGAAGCAAAGTGAATTGTAGGTCACAGTCCTACCCCAATGAACTCACTTTACAATTAAGGTATTACAAAATAGCTGTAAAAAGTCAAATACCTCTGAAATAAATTATTAAGTATTAAATAGTGGACTAATATGCCACACTGAAGACTTAATGTCTTAGAAGTGTTCTCAGTCCCAGGGAAGGTGGAAGGGAAGTCTTGATAGGAAAAGAAACCACTGCACTTAGATTTCAAACCAAGAGTGACAAAACTTTTATGGTTTTTAGGCAGCCAGCTATCTCTGAAGAGGATTTAAAGAGGGACCAAAAGAATCAATAAACCCCCAATGGCTACTTATCTTGTAAAAATGTGCAAGTATTCTGTCTTGGGGGGGAGAGGGGGTTGACATATGTAGCTTAATAGAAATTAGGATTTTTGTTTGCATTTCCTTCTTGTGATGAAACTTTCTGCACTGCTTACTCTCTGAAAGTCATGAAATTATGAGGTAATTCTTTCTGGAATAGTTTAAAAATCCCAGCTGCAAAGATTTTCATCAAGATATACTACAATAGACAGCCAATATTACCTAGTTCCAGTGCCTGAACTTACAAGTGATTACCTTCATGAGTTTGCTTATGCTTGGCAGTAGTTCTACTGAACATTTATTTTCATTCTCTCTCCATTCTCAGTTTTAGAATTTCTGTAAACATGAGCACAGGGATGTTATTCTTAGGTCCCGCCTGCTCAGTTACAGCAGTGACTTCCTGGACCTAAGTGTTCGGTTGCTGAAAGTCAAAAACATCACTGGGAGAAAAAAATACCTTTGATCTGGAGGCTGGCATTTGTTTTTTGAAATGGCAATAGATGCCTATAATGGTAAAGGAAAGAATACAAATTGGAGCTCTTTAACACCTCATGGCTTCAGAACTTTGAAGATAAATGTAGGGACCTTTAATTTGACTTCTGAGTGACTGAGAAGCCAAGAGAGAGTAGAAGTATTTGTGTATTCTGAACTTTTAGTTTTGATTTCATCGAAAGACAAAAGGTGGAAGTAGGGTGTCTATACTTTCTGTCTAATGAAAAACCAGTGGAAGTTACACAATCTGTGAGTGATAAGTAAAAGAAGTAAAAGAAGATGGGAAGAAATCCAAGGAAAATATTTTTATAGACTTGGTCTTAACATGTGATATAAGTGCTTACAGAAAATTGTGTTCAAAGAACAGTTTTTGACCTATTGGAGTCCTCCAAGTTTCAGTTCTTGGCTCGTTCTCTTTGTCATTGTGTATTTATGATATTGATCCACTCTTGTGAAATGCCAAGTGTGATCTCTCTGGGGGTGGAGCAATTATTAATAGATCAAATAAATATTTACATAGCCTTTTGTATCAAAATCCTGTGTGAGCTGGATAATTTAGAAGATTGTGATAAACTGGTCAGTTGTTTTAAATTCAAAACAGAAAGCTTGAATGTTTGCTGTATGACTCTGCATGGTTCCTTTTTGATGAACACTTTGTTTTGTGTTGCGCATTTAAAACAACTCGGGATACAGTTGTGTTAGCTATGAAAAACTATTATTATATAGAAGATAGAGTTAGCAGAATATGTATATAGGTAGGAAAATTTTCTTCAAATAGACTTTGCTTTAATTTTGCAACTGAGGCAAAAGTTGCAAAGAGTGTTTTACTGCATTTTATTGACTACTTTAAGCTGAGATGCTTCAATGATAATATACTAATCAGCTTCCATTCTTGCAATTTACATGTTTGAGATGGAGATGTATGCAATAGTATATAGGATGGTCTTATTTTTTTACAAAACAAAAAGAGTTTCAGAGGGAAAAAAGGAGACTCTGTTAAGGCCAGCTCTCACAGAAATACAGAACAGAGGAACAGTGAACCCTTTTCTTCTTTCAATGTCCATACTTAGGTACTAGATGCACTCTATTTCTTAACTTGAACAAGAGTTCAGGTGGAGTCTACTACTGCTAGGATTCTACTAGTGAGAAATGCAGTACTTGGCTGTGCTGGAGAGACTTCATAAAAGTTCAAGGATTATCAAAACAGAAATGATTCTTAGTATTCCTAGTGGGTCTGGAAGGTTGTAGACTGCCTCTTACATCGTATACTGCCTGAAGTACATGCCTATTGGTTTTCATATTATACAATACAAAGTCGGTGTACAAAAAAGTGAGTCTAGTTTACATGTATGTCTTGTAATTGATTTGTCATTTGAAAACATTAAGTCCTTTGCAGAAAACATTCCTTGCTATCATGGGTTTCTGTATACGGAAGTCCTGACGTCCCTGAAGAAGTGTCAAAAGTGACACTGGCTTCAAGATCTCAAGAGGAACATAAAATAAAACATTAAAAGGTGCAGTTCCAAGGAGAGAGAGGAAAACGGGAAAGAAAAGATGACTTTTCAGTGCATTAGAAGCATATTATTTTCTCATTGTGTTTGGTTTATTATTGCTTGACAGCCCACAAACACTCTAATTTTAAAACTCTATAATGTGATGACCTGCAAAGACAAATAAAGTTATATCCTATACCTTTTGGACATCAAATAAAACTCTCCAAGTATAGAAAATTTCTTTTTAATGCTGTTGAAGTTCAGCTATTTTTCACCCATATTGTGCATAATCATTACTACAAAGCTTTTAGCAAATTTTTTGAATTAATAGTCCTTCCTTGTCTTCTGCTTTACGCACTAATACTTTCCTTGAATTTTGGACTCCTTTTGAGTCCCTACAGAGGGATTGTGCATTCTCATTAATTTAATTCTTCTCAAGCTATGTCTTTTCTGAACAATTTATATGCCTATAATCGAACCTGTTGTATCTTATCTCTGCATTTTTTTCCACTATACCTCATGTCAGATTTCATCAGACCCGCCTTGTTAATAACCTTAAGCAATTCTTGTTGGTCATAAGAGATTGTGGCTGCCAAATGCTGTCTCTGGAAAAAATCTCTCCCCATGTGTTTCACTTTTATGATGCCATTATCTGTTGTTGCTTGAAAAGTATGCTGGAGATGCTATCAGCTAGATGTATTTTTAACACATACAATACACATTAAGAAACGCACACCCATGAAGTACAATTCATTTACCCACTTAGCCAGTTGCTAGCAGATGTTTCCCTTTGGACTCACAGGTTTAGCTAAATGGGGTTAATATCTCAGGACTATATTGTGCAATTCAAATTAGTTGTATCTCTTTCTACTGCAGTTTTTATCCCTTTGATTTGAATCATGCGTCGTATCATACTAGCCTAAACATAATTTATAATGGACAAGTCATAATTCAAAATACAGGCTTTGCTATGTTAGTAAGAGAGCAAGGTAACTTGCTCACTAGTCTAATTGCATCAATGATTGTTACCAGTACAAAATCTTCAAGAATGTTGAATATAAATTTGTTGCTGCCTTGTGGTTTTCTCTATAGATTACTACAGGTTGTTTGAAGACCTTGATATTACTGATGTCATGAGCAACAGCAGTTTCCACATTTAAGACAAATTAGAATGACTTAGTAAAGTCAGGTGAGGAAGCAGACATCTAGTGGTTCTGCCTCAGGTGTAGAATCAATTTGGAGTCTAATTCAGAACACCAGACTGCAGATCCTGATGGTTTCTGTATCCTAAGCAATATTTAGTCAAATATGAAATGGAACAGATCATATAGGGCTTTAGAACTACTTCATGTGAGTTTCACTCTTCTTTCAAGAGCTTTGTCCATGAAATTTTCATTTTCAGGAATTTCCATATGTGCCTATGTGTTCCATTTTTTTGCCTAAAGAACAACTCCAACAAAACACAACAGCAAACCCTAGGATTGTCTTTTTACTTGCATGAATGTATCTCCAAAACCAAAGCTTAATTCTATATGAAAGTACATCTTTTTTCTTTAGCTTCATGTCCAAATTTAGTTTTTACATGTTAAACAGGTCATTGTTATCAAGGACTGTAGAAAGAGCTTTTGAAGTCTAGAAGAAAAGATAGTTTTGGGGGCTGTGTTTCCAAGTTGTGCTTGCTGGAACAGAGACAGATGAACCAATTTGGCACATTAGTTCTCACAGCTTCCTTACCCCTGAGTGTTATGCCTTTCAAATTTTGTCCATTTGAGCAGGGTCCTCTCTAGGCCCTGCGTCAGTGGCAAACAGATGTCTTTGATCTGTCCTGTATCTGTTCAGCCTCCTTGCCATCCTGCAATATGGTGTCTTGTTCCCTGTGAAAAGAAGGCAAGATCTAGCAGATGATTTGGCTGCAGGCTGCCTGTGCCATCTGTTGAATTCTTTTGAACAAGCACCCTGATCATAGACACTGGTACTATTGCACCTGGGCTGATGGAACCTAGCTAAATTAATTTTTTCTTCTCTGTGGAAGAAAAGTTTCTGAATGGAAGCAGGTAGATGTTTAGCATAAGCTTGTTAGGTATTAATCTGATTTTAAGTGTGAACAGCTGACAACTTTGGGGCAACTGATTTTAATTTCTTTTGGTTTTTTAATTTACAAATTTACAAAAAAAGGTAACAAGTGAACTGAAGTAATATTGTTCAAACCAAAATAATCTGGAAATAATAGGCCAGATCTAAAAATTAGTCTTGTACAATTATTAATGTTAATAGTAAAATATAACATAAAAGTTAAAATCACACAGTTACAGTACATAAAAATAGTGTAAGAGCAATTGTTCCTTCTTTTTTTGCTGATCTTTGATAGAGTAAATAAAATAATAAATAAAAGTGATGCAACGTCATCATGAATTTTCAAAAATGCTTTTGATATATTTTCTCAGAAATACTTAAAAAAAGTTACAGATGAAAGCCCAGAGACATGGGGCAAAACTGGAGCAAGAAAAGAAATGAATAGATACTGGAGACAGCAGGATACTCCTTTAATTTAAGTTAATATTTGTGTGTACTTTAAAGAAGAAATTGGATAGTGAATTTTTTTACTTTGCCATGTTGAGCTGTTTTATTTAGTGAAAATAATAGCAGAGTGTGAGAATGACACATCTAACATGTTATTGAACACACCTGTGCACACCTGCTAAAAGTATACATGTTGAATTTGTAGTATAAAATTATTTACTCTGCTCTGTGCTTAACTTTTTTAATATTGCCAGAAAGATACTTTAGAAACCCTCCCTGAGAAGATACCAAAAAAATAGCTTTGAAATGTATAATGCCAAACATGAGTCTTCTAGCAATAGGTATATGTAAACTGAAAAGAAGAAAAGTTTGCAGGAAACTGACTAACTGATGTATTTGGAGCTGAGGGCATTTTATTGAGCAATAAAAGAAAAAATCCAGTTAGTTCTCACCAAGAAAACCAGTGAAACTCTAAAGCTGTATTCTAAGAAAAAATAAAAGAATTTTCTTAAAAGAATTTTGAACAAATTTTGCTCACTTTGCTTAATAGCACTTCGCAAGTGTCCTGCCTGGAGAGTGAACTAATTTTGCAATGGAAATGAACTCGGTATATTTTAGCCATTGAAAGAGAATGGCATTAGGCTGTATTTATGAGGTAGATTTATTCCATACAGAACTAAGCCAAGGTGAGGTATCAAAGGAATCCTTTTTCCATTTTGTAGACTGAAAATAATTGGCAGAATTCTTTTGCACTTGCTCTGCTTAGTGTTTAAAAATATAGGTCTAGTTTCTCCAGCTGATAATGCACTATTCAGAAGTACCTAAAATATTCAGTGACAAGATAAATCAATTGCATAAGGGAATTGGGAAGATGTGTTCTTCAGTATTTATTTCCCCAGACTCCTGTTTCCCTTTCACTCTGCTTTCTCCTTCTCCAAAGTAAACTCCTACTCCTTGTTTATATGGGGAATTCTGTGGGGTTTATGATATGTACAAAAGTTAGAAATGGCTAGCAAATCTTAACTCACGTAGTCTATCATTCTGCCAGTGTAGCTCATTTTTGACAGCACATTTTCTTGTGCATTGTTCAACCTACTTCCATAAGTTCTAAACAATGTAGGTTCTACCACTTTCTCTGGGAGACTATGCCCCCACTTAGTAGATTTTGTAATCAGCAAGAGTGAGATATGTCCACAAGAGATTAAAATGGCCACTAATCTTACCACCTTTCAGAATAAATGTCATTCCCATCTGTCTGCTACAGCTTTCTTTCAGTATCTAAAAAGAGCATTGAAAGTAATAGATGATTGGCACCAGGAAGAAATCTAAATGTGCAGGAGAGGATGCACTGCAAGAGGCAAAAGATCAACTGTATCCAGGCTATTGCTGATTTGATTGACTTGACCCAGAATTTTTGATGTTGTTTTCTTTGTTCAGCTCTTTGACTATCTGGTGATAGCTGTAGTCAAACCAGCTAGCTAGGTGAGAGACAAGTCATAATCTTGAAACATGTGTCTATAACAACAGATGGAGTACCAGCTATGAATGGATCCATGGCAGGTTGTCTAGAGAAAGTGCTCCGATTTTCCAGCTTTTTGAATTGCCAGTGCATGGCATATCAGTGATTGCTAAGAGAAAAAGACTCTTGATATAGACATAGTAGTAAAGATTAACTCTTCACAGATGATGAGATTTTAAATTCTAAATACACAAAACTGGTTTACAGTGTTATATTATTGACATGCTGCTGACACAGAGACCTAGCTGTTCTGGTTATTGTGCAGAGCTAGGGAAAAGGACATTCACTGTGCCATGAAAGAAAAGGTGTGGGGTGTCAACAGAGACTGACGGGATACAAATAGGTAAGGGTGATAATAGATCTCAAATTTTTGTTTCCAGATCATTGTCTTTGCCTTAACCATGTATAGTGGTACAGAGAAGAATGGTGGAAATGTAAGAGATATGTAAATTTACAGGTTTATGTTATTCACATACACGCTAATTCAACAAATTTACACAAATGGCGGAATAAATTTCTGTTATTCTGATATGGATTTTGAGAAAGAAAAGTTAGCAATTACTTTTAAAAATACCTTTGGAGATTTGTTTTTAACTTTTCCCAAGATCTCTAACTGACATTAGGTTTTTTGGAAAAGATGATGAAATATGTTAGATAGAGAGAAGTAAGAAAATTAAGGTTTGGACCTGTTTGCTGCAGTTAGCATTTTTTGAACTTCAGAGCTTGGGGGACCTTAACAACGAGCTGCCTGTAGAAGGAAAAAGTCAGAGAGGATTTGTGTTCATCAGTGTTGTGGGTTGACCCTGTCTAAGGGCTTAGTTTGGGTGGGACCAGAGCGGTTAGCAGATCCCCTAGTATTGACTAGCCAAGTGGCTTCTGCCAAGTTCGCATCCCAATGCTTCCATGTCCCATTACCTAATGCCCTTAACATAGTTTTTAGCAGCCCATTATATCTTTCAATCTTCCCAGAGGCCTGTGGATGATAGGGAATATGATATATCCACTTAATGCCATGCCTCTTTGCCCAGGAGTTAATAAGATTATTTCGAAAATGAGTCCCATTGTCTGACTCAATTCTATCAGGGGTTCCATGTTGCCACAAGATGTGTCTTTCAAGACCTGAAATCGTGTTCCGAGCAGTGGCATGGTTTACTGGGTACATTTCCAGCCAGCCAGTTGTGGCCTCTACCATGGTGAGGATATAACTCTTGCCTTGGCGTGTTTGTGGCAATGGCCCAACGTAATCAATTTGCCCGGCTTCACCATATTGGAACCCCAGCCACCACCCTCCGGTCCAAAGAAACTTCACTCATGCGGCTCGCTTGATGGCAGCGCATG
>VWZW01003076.1:418542-434566 GCA_013397115.1 Edolisoma coerulescens | reverse complement strand
AGAAGAATTTCTTCACAGAAGGGAGGACTGGGTGTTGGAATGGGCTGCCCAGGGAGGTGGTGGAATCACTGTCCCTGCAGGTGTTTAAGGAAAGACTGGATGTGGCACTCAGTGCCATGGTCTGGTTGACAAGGTGGTGTCATAGATTGGACTTGACCTCAGAGGTCTTTTCCAGCCTAATTGATTGTGATTCTGTAGTACTTTTGTGAAGCAGCAAGACAAATACAACTTCTTAGGTACTCCACATTTATCATGGAGGTGACTGAAAAATCCCATGGCTACTGTAGGCTCTAGCTCAGTAAGGTTTACAGTCAGAAGCCTGCCAAAAATATAACAAGCTTTAATAAATATACCAAGAGTTTTGCATCTCAAGCTGTTTGTTCATGCTGAGGGACAGCTCACTTTTGTATTTCTTGAAGGAAAAAAAAATTACAAATTGCCTCAAAATCACACAGAAAACTGCAAAACCACGTATTTAATTTTCTTCTACTGTTTTTTTCCCCCCACTTCTCAGAAACATTTATCTTTATGATGCCAGTCACAAACTACAATTTCTTAGCAACAGATTGAGGCCTTCTGGAGACGAACTATTTGTTCTGTTTTTGCAAAATACAATAGGATCCCAATTCTTAAAGGCTTAGGGGAGGTTGTGGACTGCTCTAAAAACCCTCTATGAGGATTTTGCAGAAAAATCTTCAAATACTCATCAAAATTAATATTCGTTTTAGCTTCATTGTATGTCTAATTATGTGTGATGATCAATGCCTAAGGTGCACAGTGCAGGTCCACAACAATCCAATTTAGCATTCTGCAATAAGGAAAAAAATCTAAAAATGCCTGAGCCTCGGATAGCTCTCAATGTCCTTTTACGTGTATTTTAATTACTCTTTCTGACACTGCTTGGCTGCTCTGACCCTTATTTTCCATATTATTGTAATGCCAGGGGAAGGCAAAGTAGGCCACTGTATTTCACTGTCATTTACAAGAATGGAAGGTAATACATGCTCAGAAAACAGTGGCCATTTTCAAACCCAGGACTTCTATATGCTACTGCAATGCCAGGAATGCAATAAATTACTAACTTTTGCCTTTTACTTACAGCCACTTGAAGTAGGTGGAAGGCCTGATGACCTATTCCCCTGCTGTTACCCATCTAGTCTCCAGCACTGATTAGATTTTATTCAGACAATGCTACTGTACTGCTCAGGCAGAGAAGCAGAGCTGCAATTAGATAAGGACCAGGTACAGGTGGTTTTACTGACTTTTGGAATTACATGACTCAGTCTTGCATTGCTCAGGAAGATGACTTTTTAAAGGGGCTGGGAGGGAGGTGTTAGGTTGTTTTAATTTTCCCCCCTCTACAGATCTATCTTCCAGAAAGCCAGAAAGAAACATGAAAGAATGGATGTCTGAGTGTCTAAAACAGGTTATGATGGAAAAAAGAATCAGTAACTTGACACAAAACCCTGAGTAACACTTAAGAGCCATGTTTGCATTCTATACTATCAAATGAGATCAACCAGACAGGAAAATAAAAATATTCTATTTTTAAAAAGTGTGGGAAGGGAGGGGGACACGGCATGGAAGTTTACTCTAGATGGAGAAAACAACTGTTTCAATATCACTATATCTCCACAGGGCACAATTTCCACGTAAGGCTTTAAAAGACTGAACACAGACATCCAGCAATATTCGAATGTATACATTTTACTCCAGCTTTTGTATTAACAGAAGCCATTCTTAAGATGAGATTTATCAATATATCAAATGATACAATTAAACAGATAAAAAAGTCATACAGAGATCTGAGGATTGCTCAGTTTGGAATTAATAGATGTAGTTTCTTAAGCCTTGCAATGTGTGACAAGGCTTTTTTTTTTTTCTTGAGGAGTGGGAAAGAAATTACTAGCACGTGTCTGTGCACTTATTTTAAACCTTTTGTTACCAATAAAATGCCCGATTTACTCACCCCTACCCCCAAAAATCCCAAAGAACCACACAACAAAAGCCAACAAAGGTGAGGGATACAGAGCTTGTTTTACTATTCATGATTTTGTCACTCAAAACCTGACATGTCTCTAAAGCAACAGGAAACAGTAACACATCAAAACTTCAAATTATTTCTAACTTAATTTTAAAGGGCAGTTTTATTGGGGTTTTTTTATGATTAGAACTAGCAACCAATTTTATCCTGAGGCCCACTTCTGAATCTCAGAAGTCTTTTGTTGAGTGTGCCATCTTAAAACTCTCCAGACTAGGGACAATTTCTCTGTAAAAGTGAACACTGCAACCCAGACTTTGCTCTGAAACCAGCTTCTCATCAGGATTTTAGAAGACAAATAATCACAGAAACTCAAACTGTTCTGTATCCCCGATTTCCCTGTAATTCCAATGTTTACCTACCAACCGTGGTCTCACCCTTTCCTTGTATCAATTCAATTCCAACTTTGTTTTTTGACTTACTTCAAAGTCATAAGACAGGTCATGGAAACTATTCGATTTTTAAATAAAACTGAAAATGTGTTTTTATTTCCAGTTCAAGTGTTATCAATCATCTACATCAAATACCGACACAATATTTCTCCATGTATTTTCAATTCACAGTCCAGCCTACTTAAATTTTAAAAATATCAACAAAACCCCAACTGATTTTACTGAAAAACTGAAGCATTTTCTCCTATGTTAATCTCAATTCATAACTCCAGAAACATTTTACTAACAACCTTACAAGTTGTCATTTGACAGACTTACAGAAATTCAGTATCTCATTACTTGAGATACTTGATTCAAACAACTAAAAGATAGTATCTGACTCAGAATAATATGCATTGTTTGAGTTTATGTAGCTTTCTTCTCAAAAATGCAGAAGGTTCAAACTATTATAGATACTTTATAACACTCTCTTTTTCTCCAGCAAATCACAAAACAGTGGGTAGAAAATGTAAGATTCAAAAGCAACCAGGAGACAAACTCATCACAGATTTAAAGTTTTTCTCTTCGGATGCCCACACACATGCAGGTGTTTATTTTATGCCCTAGAGACTATAAACAGCCAATTAAAGCAGTCTGAAACCTGTACTCAAAATGGAAAACCAGAAGAAAAACACACAAACACAATGCGAGATTGAACTTTTATTTTTCTGTTGATAAAACCCAAAGATCCCTCACAGCAGCAACAGATGCAGAAGTTACTTGCAGAAGTGATACCTCTTCTTAATCTGTTTGTATAACCAAAAGTATGACAAGTGTGTAGGGACTGTATTAACACAGTACAGGCACTGTTCAGTAGTAACAGAAATCAAGTTTCTTGGAGTATTTTAATCAACCCTTTCCTTATTATGAAAGGGTTCTCATAGCATCAAAGATGATTATTCGTTAGTTGTCTGTTATTGATTTTTTTGTTACTGCAATTTAAAAACATTTTATCAAATTCTACGTGCACTATTTATATGCCCAGATACACCTCTCCACATTTTGTAGTAGCTGACAAACCATAACCAAATGCTGTAATCCAGAATGAAAATGCTACTGCATTTAGCAGCTCTTGCTGCACTTAAGTAAATATTTCATTAGAGTAACAAACCACACCTCTCATTCAGTAATACAAGGGATACAGATTGTAAAATGAACATTCCTATCTTGTATCCATCCATACCTTTCTGTAATATATATATATATATATATTCGTATATGGCTCTAAAACATATCTCTACTAATTAACAATTAAATTAATACACATCCACAATTGGTCTAACTAGTGATTTTGGTCTCAATACTTAAAACATTAGTTGCTCCATAAAAATATACAGTTCACAACATGGTTGTATCAGTAATGTGAGGCCTTTTGAAAGAGGCCTATGACATAAAACCAACCATGCAATTCAGTGCTCAATGTCATCTAACTGACAAATATTTATACTGCATTTTCAAATTACCAGTATCTTCCAAATTTCTCTTTGCAGGCTTACCATGCTTACAAACATGCAGAAAGCAATCACATTTCTCACTTGCCCATAGCAGCCACATTTTTTTCTTTTCAAATAGATCAACTGACAAAGCACAAGCTTCAAGCTGTCATTTTTAGATTACTAACCTTTTCCTTTCTTACATATTGCTTCATGTGAAATAAGACTAGGGATTAGCCACATAGCAAGAACTGCACTTTTCAGTTTAAGCCTCTAAAAAGCAAATTACTAACAGTCAATTAGGATGTATTCATAGCTGCCATACAAGTGAACTGACACCCAGTAGACAATGAAGCTAATTCTTCAAAAGGTGAAGCTTAAAAAAACCCTACCCAAACCCAAACCTAAACTACACAAGTACAGCATCAAACCTGATAGATTCCAAAAAGTGGACCTCTGTCCAGAAATTTTCAAAACGGTATACAAAACCCATGCCACCATCAAGCATACATGAGATAAGACATTAATTGTTTATAGATGGAGATGTCCTTTTTTAGCAACAGTGATGTAGTACTTCCGTAGTATAAACAAGAATCCCCCAAGTCAGAAGCAGCCAGTAATAAAACTCTAGACAAGTTCACATGTCACAGTAACCTGCCATATAAGACTCAGAACACTTTAGTCTTGTAACAGTAACAATCAGTAATTTAGGTACTAACAATTCCAGAACCAATACATTCAATATGTAAATAAGACTACAATAAAAGATACTGAAAAGACAAGAATGGTATGACAATTAAGATGAATAATTCTTTTAAACAGCAGAAAGTCAGGGAAACATCTGGAATTCTTTTGCACTGCATTTATATATATTCTGTTTCTCAATATAAAAATACATCTAGAGAGTCAATCCAGAACTGCATACAGCAATCATGTTTTTCCCCTTAACTGCTTTAAAATTAGTTCAAAATAATGTAAATTACAGGAATGATTGTTGCAAATTTGTAAATATTGGCTATTAGAACATCATTATATGAGAACACCAACTGTAAATTATTTACAGGAGAGGTAAAACAATTTCCAGAGTACTGAATTATAATTTAGCAGAAGTGTAAAAACCATGTACTCACCAAAACCGTTACAAAATCTGGTATCGTTATCAGCTACACAGTAGATTGTGATTAGGTTTTGTAGTTGACATACAACATATTCTTAAGAAAAGTGCCAAAATACTGCTACATGAGAATCTTTTTATTTTTTCTTTTTCAAAAATCAGTCAGCAAAAACCCCTGCAGATTCTATGCTAAGTAATGTCAAAAGAAAACAGGAAAAAAAAGATGCTGATTGTACAACTATGTCTTAATAAATGCCTTTGAAAAATCTGTAAATTCACTTTCTTGCTTAAAAGTCTGACACAAGACTTATTAAAAAAATCAGTAGAAGTATCACCATATATGCTTTTCCAGGGCATTTTAGGCCATTCTAAACCTACACATTCCTCCTAAACTGTGAAGCACATGGAGACTGAAAACATTCCAAAACTGGCTTAACTGCTGAGGATTGTTAGTGATCAGTGGCAAAACATCCTGCCAGATGCCACTTACTACCAATGCACGTCAGGGCCTGTACTGGTGTCCATACTCTCCTGCATGTTTTTAGTAACAACCCAAGGGATGGGACAGATCACACTCAGTGAATCACTCAAAGGGACCTCAGCAGGCTGGAGAAATGGGCAAACGAGTCTCATAAAGCTCAGCAAAGAAAAATGCAAAGTCCTACACTGGGGGGAATAACCCCGTCCACCAGTACAGACTGGGGGACCGACCAGCTGCAAAGCAGCCTTGCAGAGAACAATAGCAAGCTATGAGCCACCACCTGCCCTTCTAGCAAAGAAGCCCAACAGTCTCCTGGTCTACACTGGCAAGAGCATTGCCAGCAAGCTGAGGGAGGGGATTCTTTCACTTTGCTCAGTCCTCGTGAGACACAACTCAAGTGCTGGGTCCAGTTTTGGGCTCCCCAGTCCAATACAGAAATGGGCATACAAGAGTGAATCCAGTTAAGGGCCACAAAGGTGATTAAGTGATTGGAGCATCTTACAGACAAGGACAAGTTGAGAGAACTGGGATTGTCTCTCTCGCCTGGAGAAGAGAAGGCTCAGGTGATCTTACCAACCTGTGTAAATGCCTGAAAGGGAGGAGTAAAGGAAGAGCCTAACTCCTTCCAGTAGATCTAGTGACTGGACAAGAGGCAATGGGCGCAAGGGGAAACACCAAGAGCTCTACTTAAACATAGGAATGGATCTCCATAGTGTAAGGGAGAGCAAAACACTGTAACAGACTGTCCAGAGATCTTCTGGAGTCTCCATCTTTAGAGATGTTTAAAAACCCAGCTTGTTGCACTCCTGAGCAACCTGCTCTAGCTGGCCCTCCTCTGAGCTGGGCAATGGGGAATGGACTAGATCTAGTCCCTCCAACCTCAATTGTTCCATGATTCTATGAAAAGGACAGGGTCTTATGACAGGCATTGGATCAACTGAGTCACAAAGAAACTATAACATGTAAAAGGAACATATATTTTCTCTTTAAGTTATTGCATACAGTGTTAATTTTGCTGCCTTCGTTTTGCCGATCTCATTTTTTCGAATCTCGACTCCATTTCTTCGAGGACTTTTGGTGTGTATCGCACAACTAATTTAACCTTTCCTTGAGCTGCCTTCAGCAGTTCTACTGCTTTTTCATGGTGTTCACCTTCAACACTCTGTAAAGTATAAACCATTTAGTATTAGTAAAGACAAAAACTGAAAACGGACTTTTTCTTTTTTTTTGTACAATTCTATATAAACAAATATATTTACGTATTTATTTATATGTACTCTGTTTTCAAGACTGCATAAGGACAACATCACACAATTTCAGGACTTATGTTTCAGCAAACCAAGTGATGTGACGATAAAAATGCTAATTAGTATTAGCAAAAGAATAGTGCAAAAATCTTGTTTAGGTTTATGCTGAACAATTAAATTCTGCAATGATAACCTTAGTCAATTATGAAATTACACTTAAAAATCAAAAACTTCAGGAGAATACTTACTTAAAATTTAATATTGGTTTTCTTCTTTTGCATGCATTTTAAATTTAGTAGTCACCCTCAATGTGCTTAATAAGTTGCCACAGACAACTGCAAGATAGCTGCCTTCTTGCTGTTACCCTGCATCACAACAAGGCAAACCAGTGCATACTGGGCACTTGAAATGGAGCAACTAACATGTCGTGTGTTGCTTATCTTAGTGCTCCACATGTCTCTCAGTAAACACAAGACATTCAAGTTCATTTCCTCTAAACTGATTAAGAATAGCCTAGCTCAACTCAGGAAGACCAGAATAAAAATGCTTTCCCAAAACAACTCTCAGAATTTCTTAGAATTATATTAGATTCATCTAATTACAATTTTTAAGCAACGGTTCTCAAAAACTGCATCCAAATATACATTCCTGGACAGCATATATTTTATCAGCAAAACTTATTTCTCCCAAACTTATTAAACACAATGACGGGACTACTCCAAGCCTACCTCCCACTGGTGCTATTAGAAGCTAGAAGGCAGGTGATGTACCTGTTGATTGGAGGGTTTCCCCGTTACTATAAAGTTACTTACAGAAAGAAAAACAACAGTTAAAAAAAACCCAAGTTATTTCTCTTCTATCAGACTTAGACAACACATACATTTGAATGTTTCAATTTTTGTTATTCAAGTGGATGTGTAGACTGTTCTGTATAAAACTGGTAATAAAAGGTTTGTAGAGCTCTGTTTAATCGTATCAAAACACCTAAAATTCTGGAGTACACTCAAGATCTCCCACCTGAAAAAAATAAACTTGTTTTTCCGTCATATTCCCTGCAGTCTTGGCAGTGGCATTTATTATTATTATTATTATTAAAGTATAAATTACAATCAGAAGAAAATGCCTGTCATGTATTATGATGACAGGATTCCATCTGTAAATATCAGATATCAATGATTTTTCTGAGACTACATTAGCGTTCTTAACAGCAATTTATGCACTCACTGTATTCTTACAATGGCTATATATATTTATACATGTGCATGCACACACAGTCATTGTTAGCTATACCAACTGCCTGATGATCAGGTTCAGTTTTGGGTGGAGTGGTGGTATTGTTGTCGTTAAGAGAGTCTGTGGGTGAGGAAGGACTCATCTGAAGACAGTTTTGCACCAGTCCCTCAATGCTTCCTAATAACAGAAGGCTAAGGCAAAGACAGTTGCATCACTACAGCTATGATTTCTCTTATGTCTCTTGAAAAGGACAGCTGGACTCCCAGGTAATAGTCAGAAGCCAAGTATGTCAGAGATTTGTGCTAGCCAGGAATTCCTAGAGTACAGATACCCAGTATCTGTACCCAGTCACTATTCCTTTCATGTGTCAAAAACCCCCAGAATCCAGTTTGACCCTCAGTCTTAAAATAAAATTTGGTTTACAGGTGTAATGATGAGAATATTAATTTTAAGCCTGCATACAGCTTCTCTGGACATAAAAGCAAGTGTGTGGGAGATATTTACATGCATTTGACTGAAAGCTGTCTCAAGTCAGAGCCTGCCCATAACCTCCTCTTTCCAGCCTCCCTTTGTTTTACTTTTTGTATTGTTAATTCTTCAGAAGAGGATACTTACTAAAAAAAAAATCCACATCAGCACTTTAGACATGTATTTCTTAAAATACAGTAAAAAGCCCGCTTCTGAAGCTCAGTATAGTTAACTGGAAGGTAAAAAATACCACACAAGGTAACACCACCTTGCAGTTCCATCTCATTACAGCTTTCATCATGCAGTAGCATTTTTACTGGGAAAAATGAGAAACTGGTCAGCCAAAAGCAACATAGCATAATTTAGTACTTACCTCAGAAAGTGCAGAAAACTCATTTAGTAAAAATCTGCATCATGAAACTTTGATGAAAAAGGAAGGCAGTTCGTATTTCACAAAATTCTTTGATTACATTTATACAACCCCTCAGAATCTGAAATACTGACATAGATAGTACAGGTCCTTTTTGAGGCAGATAACTAAAGCATAGTCCTAAAACTCTCAATGCACACAACTCTACAGAAACCTAAGCAAATTGGTTTTGTGAGGACAAAAAGAAAGTATTTTGCCAAGATTAGAAGACAACAACGAGCTTGTGCCATGTGTATTCTCTGTGCCCCCTCAAGTGGAAACAAGTAGTTACTGCTACATAAAGAGAAGAGAAAACCAGTTCCTACCACTCCGTTTACAGAAAGCAGCTGGTCTCCACGTTTCAGGCCTCCATGTCTGTCAGCTATACCTCCAGGGATAATTCGAGAGATATAAATTGGAGAATTTTGTTCTTTGCCTCCCATAATGTTGAATCCAAGACCTTCCTCGGTTTTGGGTAGTTCAACCACTCTGGGATGAGAATGACCTTCACTAGCAGCAAATGCAGCTACCGTGGCCTGTGAGAAACAAGATTTTCTCATTTATAATAAATTAAATACAGTCCTTTTAGCTAGACACAGTGAGCAGGCTGAAAATGTATTTTATCTCAAAGTACTTAAATATTAAGACAAACGAAGTGAATTCCCTACATACCAACACTAGCATGAAAAATTCAGAACTCCAAGAATAAAGTTAAAATGGAAGAAATTTAAAAAGAACAAGTCTTGTTATACCTTTTAATAACCTGTTAAGCTTTTCCATTTTATCAGACATCTAGATAATATCCTTCTGAATTTTATATAATCTTCTGTTTCTGAAGTAACGAACTACTGTATTTTATGCAAGTTATAGTTTGGTTTTTACCTTTGCTGTTGCATTAGCTCTAACTTCTGGGCTACTGCTGATATCCACAGTTTCATATACATGTTCATACACCTTTAGGGGCAAAACAGTTTCAGTATGAGTAAAACAGATATTTCTCTGCTTAGGTAATATAACAAAATATCAGATGCAACTCAAAAAAGTGTAAATTAAAAGTACACACCTCTAATGTTACTCCCTGATTCACTACAAGAACAGGCAATCTAACATTCTATCAAAAAACAAATCTCTCAGCATCTTTATTGCTCAGTCTCAACCTAAATCTTCCCTCCTTCCACAGTATTCAGACCTCACCATGACTTTGGAAATGCTTATGGCTAGGCTCGCATGCCTGACTCGAGGCACGATGACTATTTTCTCTTGCTTGATTCAAGCTGGAACTCTTCAATACAGATGCATGCAAAAACACTTAAGGGCAGCTCTTCAAGGCTCTGCTGACAACCCATCCCTCCCCGCAAACTCCCAGATTTTCCTTCAACTTTAGCAACTAACTGAATATCTTAAGGAGAAAATAGGATCGAAACCACAGAGGCAATAAGAATACTAATGCTAAGGACGTGCTTGCACTGAAGGCTAACCCACATCTTCTCATCTCCCTGCCAAGCATTTGTACTTGCTAAGCAATAACTACACTGTCCTCAACAGGATGAAAACATTAAGATTACACCCGTGTCTACAAACAGATTTTTTTAAATCATCTCAGCTGTTATCATCAGTATTAGCGTCAGCAACATCAATAGCAAGGCATATCCAATCACCTGGAAGTCTCCAAAAGAATACCTGGAATAAAGATGGGGTAGCTCAAGGCTCCACCTAAAGATGGTGTGGATTTGGCTTAAAAATAACACAGGCAATTGGTACTTTGTCTGTTCTTACATACCAACTAGATAACATTCTGTTAGCTGCCAGTAAGGACAGACTCTCTAAACAACCTTTAAGAAGTGATTTGCTACTAAGCCATTATTTTATACACCTATGCTTTCCCAAATTATTTTCTTTTGAAATTACTTAAAAATAAGGTTTGTTCTATTAAGTTCTGTAAATCAAATACGGCTTTACGAAGTTCAAAATCAGCTTACTGCACTGAGCACAAAAAGGAAAAAGTAAATCATACTGGTCTTTAACTGAAGGTAACTGCTTACATCAAGGTAACTTACCTCTCTTACAGCATTACAGAATTCACTTTGAAGGACCCTTTGCAATGCCTGTAGTTTTTGTGGTGGCACTTCTCCACTTCTCTGTAATTTTTCCAGCAATTCAATTGCTCTGCAGATGTCTACAAAAAAAATAAAGCACTAGTAATGAGGAATGCCTGAGGAATCTCACGGTATGTTTGGGGGTTGTTTTTTTTTAAATTAAGTTAATTGAGTAGTCTGTGTGTGTGCATTTGCATACACTTTGAAAAAAAGTTTCATTACCCATACACTATGTATTTACAAAATGCTACAATAAACCATTGTACTTTCAGTCTGTTATAAATCAACCATAGCAACCCAACCCTGTAACATATCTGGAGCTATCACTGCCATATGCATATTGCAAAGACAATCTGATTTTTCCACAAAGGACTGAAATATTGGTATGCATATTAAAATACTGGTAGTGTATACTTCATAATTCATCTACTCTATGGATGGTATTTTGTTAACAGCAGCTATAATATTATCAAATATGCTGTCTAACATTCCTTTTATGTTCAAAAATTAATTCAATAAAGTATACTCGATACTTCCCATAGAAGATGGCTGAGAACTATCTGGCCTATTTTTTTTTCCCTCCTCAAGTGCTTAGAAAACCAGCAGAACTCCTTTTTATATTCTCAGCTGAGAGACAATATCTCCGTAGTCTAGAATCCTGAACCTCAAACCTCTTTCAGTTCCTTGAAATTTGTTTCTAAGAGTTCACATTGTCCATTTTCTCATAAACGCTGCTTTGTGAAACTGAACTCTCTGAAGAATTTGATTCCAGACCAGTATGACTCAAGACAGACATCAAATGCAATGTGACATTCTTTTGGCAACGCCAGACGAGTAGAATACATTCACATCACTCACTTGTATTTCCAAACTGTTACATTAGTGATTATTCTAGAACAGTCTCTCAGAAAAGCAGATAGAAAGGATTACTTTCATTATCACAAAGACAAAAAAGCAGTGATTAATCTACTATATAAAATAATGCACAGATTATTGTAGAACAGGATGAAGTCTGCGACACTGCTATGTCCCAAATGCACTACTTCCTTTTTTCTGTAATTAACCTCTAGGTACTCATTTTTCATGTGAATGCACATCTCCTCAATGGTATCACGTCAGCACAGAGGGCGTGCAATAGCCACGTACTTCTAAAATATGAGTGTAAAAAGAGAGCACGTTTATAACAGGATGAAAAGGCAGTGGGGTGCATGTTCTGAAATTAGGGTGAAGTGCACCAGCAAGGCAGCCCACGGTGATGTTCTGTCCACTCACATGAATTATCAGACACATCTTACAAACTACTACATCGAGACCAGGTCATGCAGTTGATTAAACAAGGTATACCTTAACCACACAGACTGGTCATCCATGGACTGGAAACAAATCCTTCATGGAAAAACACTCAAGTACTGCAGCCATAAGACTCAAATTATTTCTGATGATAGTTAACGTTTCTATGTGCCATGAGAACTTGGTGTTTTCTGGCAAGCATTTCCAAGCTTTACAAGCATCAGTTATCTAAAGCAAAGCAATATCAAAACCTAAATTACCTACTAATAATCCCATGTTCTACAGAGAACACATTTTACACAGGCATGCATATTTGCTATTTGTATAATTACAAAATGAAAAAAAAAGCTTTTAAAGCTTTTTATTTCCTAATACGTATTTTGTATTTAATTTAAAATCCAAAATAGTTGGTGAAATTAAAGACATTCTAGATGATGCAAAATCACCAACGTTCCTAGTAACCCTTGTGTTCAGCAACAGCAGTACAAATTATCTTAATTCATGAAGCAGCCCACTGATCAGCTTGAAGTAGTATGATCAAATGGCAATCACAGCACTTCCAATCCTACAACACTCCACATAATAATGAGAAATGTCTAGCCAGTATATAAATTACAACACCACTATCATTTAAATACTTGCAGATGTTTGTAGACAAATGATTATTACAAGCACATAAAGACTACAGTTCCACGTAGCCATTCTTGAGCCCATGGTCCATGAACCACGTTAAGATGTAAGGTGTACAAACTTGCTATCAGTTTGATTAGGATACTGCAAGAAATTTTAAATTGTGACAGCAATCTACTGATACAAGGAGTAGCTGTAGAAATGAAGACTCCAGAACTCCATGTGATAATTTCTCTTTTTTTGACCTTCATGTTTTATCATTAAATTACATATGCTTCCTACCTGTATCTCTTAACAGACAAAACGTTTAATAACCCAACACTTTTCACCCTATGGTAAAATTGGTTTGTTTGGGAACCAGCTGTGTCTTTCATTAACTACAGACTACGAACACAGAATCAGCTTTTCGAAAAGTGATTAGGACACACTGAACTGGATTCATTTTAAATGAAACTAAAGCAGAGGACACACTTTAATGAAAAAGGGCTTTCAGATCAAAGGACCAAACTATTGCTATAAAGTACAAACACAGAGCAGTCAGACACAGCATGAAAGTTAGATCCTCAGTACTCAATAAATCTTTTTATCATACCACACTTCTTATTCTGGTAAATACAGACATAAATCCTTTCAGCAGGACACCTTGTTCCCAGCACTTATTTCATTATATGTTATTGAGAGGATCCCATTATGCTAGTGTAGAAGTGCAATTGAGCACAACTTTCTTCTACTGAACTGCATTAGGCACCATAAGTCAAAAGCTGAATATTTGATCTATCCCAGCAATATTGCTTTAGGAAAAAGAGTTTTGCTGGGAATAAGTGGCAAAACACACCTTCTTTCATTTTTCAAGATAAGCTTGTTAACTGCTGTGTTGATGTAATTTGTTTCCTCCTGAATTACTAGTTGGAATATGATCAGCTTAAAGCTGTCTTCCTCACAATATAAACACTATAGCTTAGCCAACTGTTCAGCAGCAGAGACCAAAATGAATAGTACAGAAGTGTTCCAATGATGGATTTCAACAAGGATCAATGCAGATGTAACTCCAGAGGTGGACAATTAAAAAAACCCAAACCATAAAACTAACTGTAAAAAGGAATCCATGCATAATGGAAAAACTGGTTTTCTTTTCACCTTTTCTTCCTTTTTATGCCAATTGCCTATTCTTCACAAATCATTTTCTGTGATCATGGATACTAGACTGAAATCCTGAAAAAGAGAAACATTTAAACTAAAAGAATGTGGGTGGAAAAGCCAGCAAGATGCTAGCAGTCCAAGCATGTGTGAGCAAAACACAGAAAGAGAAAAAAACGCAGCATCCTCACAGATACTCCTGATTAACCACCTCCACTGCTTATGTTCAAGTATTCTAGACTCCTAAGCTGTACATAGAGTTATCACATGTCACCACTAAACTGTAAGAATAACTGAAATGTTAACTGTTGTTTCATTCCTGCCCTCTAGTGAATTTGGGCGGTGGTGTTTGCAATGCAGCTTGGAGGAGAAAAGACACAAGAATTTTCAATTGCCCTGGTGGTAAGCATAGGGTAACGATTTTAAATCAGCTCATTTTCTACACTAGTCTCTCTTTCCTTATACTATTTGCCAACAACATTAGTGACGTTCACTTTCAAGCTGATTATGACTCATCATCAGGTTATGTGCGGTCAACCCCACACAATTAACAGTTTCTTGTTTCTGTAAATAAGGCTCTTGCTTTTGTAGGTCCATTATAAGGTGCTCTCTTTTTCTTCTTTTCTTAAGAAGACCAATATGACTGAAGACCAAATAGCTCCTTTGTTTCATTGATCCCTAAGTAACTCTGCAGATTTGTTTGTTTTCGTGGACAGAGCATAGTGGCAGGGTAATGAGGTGAAGAAGGACAGGACCTGAGCTTTAAGTCTGCAGACCTTTCAAGCGCAACTAATCCACTGCTGCAGCAGCTGCCCTAATTAACAAGCTTTGAAGCAGACAGAGTAGATGAGCTGCGGAGTGTGAAGCAAAGACCTTACATAACTCACTATTTACAGGCCAACTCGCACGTTACAAGTGGTTCACTCGTGGAATGGGAAGCAGGGCTAGCAAAAAAAGAGAAACTGAGTTCTTCAGTAGGTAACGCGATAGTACCAGAAAAATAAAATGGGTACGTACAGTGTGTAATACGCCTACAGAAATACATCTAACACCATGAGCAAAAGTGGTGGTCCTAGTGGGAATCGTAGTGGGAAAAGTCAAAACATTCAATCACCTATACTTCACCTAGTTGTTTTCCTTTTCAAAAACGTGATTTCTAATTATCAGTAATCGTTTCCCATGTAAATTTCATTTTCCAATCCCTACTGTCCTAAATACATACCAATAAACCAATCATCTATATTGTTAAATAAGCATATGTGGACCTTACACAGTACCAAATAATCACATTGAAGGAAATTTATAATTGTTTCTTAAAAACTATGGATAAATGTCACAAATACACTACAGAAAAATACTCAATTAGGTTCCATATTTTATCTGTTTCGCTCTTAATTTCAGTTACACGCTGCATGTATTAACAATACAAATTAAGCCTAAATACTGGAAAAATGAGGTGAAAACAAACATGAGAGGGTAATAGAGGACAATCATGAACAAGTGTAGAGGGACTCCTGCGCGTGTCAGCTGCCTTCTATAAAAACAAGTAAATTATTATTCTTAACACACAGCTAACAGACTGAACTTAGAATGCTAAGAATTCTGCTGTGTTCAAGATGGAAGTTTTTCCATGACAGAAACAGAAACCAAGAGCTGGCACGTTGAGTAAGAGCTGGCAGAAGCGTTGGCAGCAGTGAAGCCAGAACAGACACGGCTACAGAAAGCCTTAGGCGAATGCACCCATGTCAACTCAGCGGCAAACTGAAAGGCGAGAAAAACCTCCGGGGGCTGTATAAAGCAAAGCCGAAGCGGTCAGTCCCACCGTCATGCTCGAAGAACCAGAAGCGACGGAAACCTGCTCAAATCAGATCAGCTGCTCAAATCAGCTGCGGCTGCGCAAGACGGAGAGGAGCGGCTCAGCCCGTGCGCCAGGCCGGGAGGGCGGCACGGCGAGGGCGGCACGGCTGCCGCTGCCGCTGCCGCCGCCCCGCGGCCTCGGACCGGGCCGGGAAAC
>VWZW01003076.1:403036-418498 GCA_013397115.1 Edolisoma coerulescens | reverse complement strand
CGGCCCGGCGGGGTTGCCTGAGGCGCCGCGGCCCGTGAGGGGCGTGCGGGCCGCTGCGGCGCTCAGCGGCGTGTGCGCAGCGGTACGGGCTGGGCAGGCCAGCGGGCAGGCCCTGCGGAGGCCGCCAGCTGCCTGCCGGCCCGCCAGTGTGCCGGGACATTATTCCTCTGCACTGTCTGGTCGGTGCCCGTAACCTGATGGGAATTTCAGCTGAAAATGTTCTCTCCCGTTTTTTTTTTTTCCCCATCCTTTAGCGTGACTAGGACTGTTTACACGCTAAAAACACCACGCTGCGAGGGCAGATCTTTCTGTGCATCCAGAGTGCTCCTGGCGATGGAATATATACATATGTTAAATATGTAAATAATGTTAAATATACATACATATACACACTCATATAGAGAGAAATACATAGTATATGTTGTGTTACGGGTTGATAAGGGGGGAGCAGTAGATGTTGTCTAGCTAGACTTCGGCAAGGTTTTTTGACACTGCAGAAAACCCAGTGTCCACAAAGGAGACAGAGGAGTCCTGCAACTTCATTCAGATAAAGGGAGATGGACCTCTGTAGGCCACTAGGTCCACTAGGTCTCTCTCCCTTTATTCGGGTAAAGTTGCAGGACTCCTCTGTCTATTTTGTGGACACTGGCTTTTCACAGCATGATTTTCAGCACAGGACTGTCTCCCATAACATCCTCATAAATAAACTCAGGACATACATGTTAGAGGAATGTACAGTGAGGCAGATCAAGAACTGGCTGAAGGGCAGAGCTCAGGGGGTCGTGATCAGTGGAGCAGAATCCAGTTGGAGACCTGTACTCAGGGGCGTTCCCCAGGGATCAATACTGGGTCCGGTCAGCCTGTTTATCAATGGCAATGGCCTGGATGAAGGGATGGAATGCACCCTAAGCAAGTTTGCTGAAGATACAAAACTGGGGGGAGTGGCTGCTACACCTGAAGGCTGTGGTCCCATTCAGGGGGACCTTGATAGGCTGGAGAGTTGGGCAGAGGGAAGCCTAATGAGGTTCAACAAGGGCAAGTGTAGGGTCCTGCACCTGGGGAGGAATTACTCCAAGCACCAGGACAGGTTGGGGGCTGACTTGCTGGAGAGCAGCTCTGCTGAGAAGGACCTGGGAGTTTTGGTGGATGACAGGTTGACCATGAGCCAGCAGTGCATCCTTGCAGTCAGGAGGGCCAGTGGTATCCTGGGATGCATCGGGAAGAGTGTGTCCAGCAGGTCGAGGGAGGTGATCCATCCCCCTCTGCTGAGCCCTAGTGAGGCCACATCTGGAGTGTTGTGTTCAGTTCTGGTCTCCGCAGTTCAAGGAAGACTGGAGAGGGTCCAGTGGGTTCATCCATCCGGCCACAAAGATGGTGAGGGGGTCTGGAGCATCTCTTATGAGGAAAGACTGTGGGAGCTGGGCCTGTTAAGTCTAGGGAAGACTGAGAGGTGATCGCATCAATGCCTATAAATATGCAGGTGTGAAGAGGGTGGTGCCAGATTTTTCAGTGGTGCCCAGTGACCAGACAAGGAGCAGTGGCCATAAAGTAAACCACAAAAAGTTCCACCTCAACATGAGGAAGAACTTCTTTACGTTAAGGGTGGCAGAGCACTGCAGCAGGCTGCCCAGGGAAGCCATGGAGTCTCCCTCTGGAGACATTCAAAAGCCACTGGAACAAGTTCCTATGTAACCTATTCTAGGTGATCCTGTCTTGATACAGGGGTTGGACTGGATGATCCCCAGTTGTCCCTTCCAACCTCAACTATTCTGTTATTCTGTGGTTATTATGCTTTATGTTTTGTATTATATATTACAATATTGTATTATATAATAAATATAACAATATAAAAATAATATTAAATTACCTAATAATATACAGTGAACAGTATATATATTATGAATAATAAATATATTTTTATATGTGCATATGTATATACACACACATACAAATATTGTTCTGCCTGTGTGAAATGCGAGACATGCTTAATATTTCCTGTTTGGCACCAGTTTAATCTCTTCGTGGGGCTAATGTATTGAATTTACCATCTGTATTAAATCACTGCAAGTACAAGCATGACATACTGTGTGAGTTTCTTCTGGAAAAGAGTAGGAGACTACTTCAGAACATGTATTTATATGGTCTTAATTTATTCTTATGGTATAACTCTTCCCATTTGCCTTTGATTTTGTCTGCATTTTGTATTTTTTGCTTTGAAAGAGAATAGTTTTCAACAGGTCTCAAAGTGTCCACCAATGTGGTAGTGATGTGCTCACTTCTTTCTGTGATTTATTTTAATGTCAGTTCCTCTCAGTTTGAGGGGTGCTGCATGTGCATTTCAATGAAAAGGTCATACAAATGGAATTTTGCAGGTGAACAGAATTAAATCCTCATAGACTACTTTCTGGCAAGAAAAAGTGTTTTAGCAGCCGTAATTGTAGAATGCTTCTGGAATAAAATCCAGATGTTTCTATCAGTGGTGCCGGAACTACCATTCTCTTAGAAGTGATTGAAATTTTATATAACCTGCTCAGACTTTGGACAGATTAGCCTATGGAGAAAAATGAGTGTTCAGCAATATTTCTTAAATCCTAAGACTTTTCCAAAGGACATGTATAAGAATACATGTTTAAACACATCTTTAAAGTGCCATTATTCTGACTTCAGTAGAGACTAAAGATTCAGAAGTTAAAGCAGCTACTTTAAATTTCCTGTAGACCCAGTGAACTGGACAATGACATTACAAGAATAAGAAAATCTGAAAAGTAAATTTTAAGTAGTGCTTCCACTGTCTACTTGATAACACTCTCCAGCTTAAACCATATCACTCCAGGAGTTTGCACTGATTTATACCTGCAGAAAAAAACCCAGCAAAACAAACCAAAAAAACCAAACCAGAACAAAGTTTGGGTTTCTAGGTTGTGATCTGTGAAGAATATTGATAATGTAATTGTTAGCAGTAGACAGGCTTCAAATTCCAGTTGAAGAAGTGGAATGCCAGTGCAGGATCACTGTGAAGAGATGAAAAACTGGGCTACAGGTTATACAGAAAAAGAAAAAGCCATGCATACTCATTTGCTTTTTCCTTTCTGACGTAATATATAAGCACGCTGCTGCATTTTTACAGGACTGCCTGATTTTTGCAGTGGTGTCTTAAGTTACAAAGCTAGGCACTGCTATGGCAGAAGTATTTTAGTGTGGTTTTTATCTTCAAATAAAAAAAATGTACTGAAATTAAAGAAAAAGCCACTGTGTAACTTACAAGTCTATCTTGACCCACTAGAAGAGAATGAACTGCTGAGTCTCTAGCATGCTATATTTTTCTCAAGAAAATTCAATCCATAAATGGATGCTGACAGATTAAGTATTAACATGACAAACTCTTTGTTGCATTTTTGTCAGGAAATCCTTATCCTGGTAAGTGTTTGGAGGAAAAAAAGGTCTCAGAAGTGATTCCCAAAGAGTGGGGGATGCTTCTCTTGAATTAGTAGATAAATAGCTTTGTACTTGCATAGTAGTAGCTGACAAGCATGAAAGAGCTAAGCATTAAAATTTAATTGATGTATTTTGCTAACGATAATGAAATTATTAATTTAGACCCTTTTGTTTCACTCAAGCTTGTGACACTTTTACCAGTGTTACTTTACTTGTAATCTTTATTGATGAATGAGCTTAGGTGTCACCAGCTGCACTTTAATGCCACACAAAATACTGGTGCTATGTGCTATAGGATACATCAGTAGGACTTCTGGCTGACACTCTAGAGTCATTGCTGAAGGACTATCATGAATCAAGTGATACAGCCTATGTTGTCATTGGAAAACAGTTGCATTCCCAGTCCAAGAGAAAGTGGAAATCAGTCTCAAGTGTAAGCTAATTTAAAATGAGGGAATAGTTTGCTTTAGGTGAGAAGTCTTGGTGTGTAAGAAGTTAATTCATAACTAAGAAGATGAGCTTTCTTTATGGATTAATTTGTACGGTTTTAATATTTTTATGATAATGTCTTACCAGGAAGCCAAAAATGTGGCCCTTTTTTTCCCTAGATGTTAGACACAGGTAAATGCAAACAGGACAGCATATAGTCTATTATTACCTAGGCAAAACGCAGGTAGAACAATGGTTCAAGAAACTTTGTTCACTTTCTTTCAGGCTTCTCCTCGAGTACAAGATCTGGAGTCAAGCTTTTCATGAGAAAGAGATGCTCTTTAAAGCTGTGCAAGCAGTCATTCTCATGAACCTCTCTCCTGTGAACGCCATCATCATCATCATCCTACGAGAAGATTAAGAATATCAGAAGAGTAAGAAAATCACATGAATTGTGACTAGCTTTGTCTCCATATAATTCTATCAGTGTATAAACTTTTGTCTTAGTTCTGTTGGAAACTAGAACTTCCTCTCTCTTTGGACCTATATATGTGTATTGCTGTATATTCTTGTATTAACAGGACTAATCCATAGTGGTCTTGTAGCTAGGTAGTATTTTCCTTCACATCCAGCTCACATGAATTTAGTTAGAAGGAGAGTCCATAAGATTCTTCAGATGCTAAAGAAGACATTGGAACACAGTTTTCTAAAATTTCATCATTCCAATAACAACTTTAGAAGTGTAACAGTGCTAATCAGTGTATTATTTTAATGCACAGATAGTACAAATCACACCCCTGCAGCATTTATTTACATATGTGTTTTCATATGCATTCAAAGTGCTTTCAACATTTTTAGGCAAGTATTAAGTCCAAAAGGAATTTTGTTTATGTTATTACTTAAATAATTACCTAGCTAATTGCTGTAGAGGATATGTATGTGCCCAGTTACCTCTCAAGAGGAAGTGGCAATTTTGTAACACAGTACACCAATATGAAAAAAAAAATGGAATAGTAATGGGTATCAGAATATGTGCTTATAAAAATTGCAGAGGACTCTTTGCTGTCCGTGAAAAACAATGTCTCCTTGGGAAACCTGAAAGGCTGAATTAACCATGATAGGACTTTTATTTATGATTCATGGCAGAGAAGAGAGTGCAAATTCAATTTTTAGGTTATCAAGACATCTCTTGCCTCAGGGCTATGATGTTGGTAGAATTTTATTGCATTAATACCACTGAATTTAATCTCTTAAAATCATTAACAGTTGAATTAGTATTTTCAATTTCAGCAATACTTTGATTCACTGACCTAGTCCAGGGTGAGTTTCATGGTCTGCTACACACTGTGATTAATTGCTGTTGTCCCTGTCAAAGTTCAAGTGTTTTTATAGAAGGACTTGGTACCTTTTTGGTCATGCAGATACTAGCAATTTTTTCTGTCTTCATATGACAGAAAATGTTTTTGCTCTGCTACATGTTACAGAATATGCATTTTGATTAATCTCTCTCACACTGGTTGATTAATATGTAGAAAGAGTTCAGCATTTTATAAGTGTCACCTAATCTCCAAGTGAATTATTTTTTCCACATAAAATTTGACTATGTGAGTTGTCCCTGAATTTTTCTAGTCACTCCTGGTGAATGTGGGAGCACATAGCAGATATATAGAGAGCTCTGCCTGTTACACTTTTTAAAAAAAATCTTGTCAGTGTCAAACCCTGCCTGCCCCCAGCCTTTTCCCTGCGTGAAAATGCTGTTTACTGATGACAGGACTGACAGAAGCAGCAAAAGTCAAACTGTAAAGTCAGTGATGCACCTGAGTGCTAATTACGGTTAATACTCAGAAATAATTAAATGCATCTGCTTTGTGTCAGAGGAAAATGGTTGATCCTGCAAATGTTCTCTTTTAATAAAATACACAGTATCTATGAAAGACCTCATACAGATGAGACTTGATGCATCATCTCCAAGGTCTTTTCCAACCTAGTTGATTCTGTGATTTTGTTGATGCTGTGAGATACCTTACTGTATGATGTAGTAAACATACACTGTAGTACAGCTCTGCAGGAACCACTTCACCATTAAGTTTTGAAGGAGAGCAAGCTTCTATTTACAAAACAGGATACTAGTATATATTAGTAATATTGATATATTATTATACATTAATAGTATTATCAAATAGTATAGTATTCCATAAAGAACCAAAATCTCCTTTCCAACATTAATTTTACAGAAATTACCATTTTCCATTTGCAAGTGGTCATAATATGATAATTAAGCTGGCACAGTTCTCACCTCTAAGCACATTTTCCTTGGTACAAAATTGAAATTATTTAGGGAATGAAACTGTATTAATAGGTGAACTTCAGAAGAAACAGAGAATGTTGCATGTCACCTTGAATGGGATAGGAATGTTTTTGAAAGGACTGTTTCTAAGTTATGTCTTTGTGTAGAGTCCCAGAGATAAGCTAATATTGAGTTAGCAACATTTGCCTGCCTTTCAAGTGTTTTTCTTGTTAAAGTAGCCTATGACACAAAGCAGTGGGGAAACGTGGCAACTTAAAAAAATACTGTATTTTACTTTATGGAAAGTTATTTGAACCTTAAAGTTTTGAGCTTACTTTAAAAAAGAACTAGTGTTGAACTGAAGCTACCCAAAATAGATTTGGCAGAATAGCCTTTTGTTAGGAGTCTATAAACATGCTGAATCTCTTTTTGCTTTCATCACTGGAAGCAATGTGTGGCCTCAGCCTCTGGGAAGGCTGATCAAAAGAAGAAGCTGCCTCTGCACTACGCTATGCTTCCTACTTGAACTTGGCAGAGGTTTTTGAGTGGGAAAGGGGTGGAAGCTGCAAATTCAGTGTGTGTCCTGCAGAAATACAGGCATGAGTCAGCAGTGAGTTCCAAAGTTCAGGTTTTTTTGAACTACACCCTGCAGTAGCTCATAAGGGGAGGATGTTTCCTGCTAAAATATAATATAAATATCCATAAAGCCTTTCATAAAGAGACTTAAAGAAAACTTTCCAGATCTTGATTATCACACACATGAAAAAATCACACTTACAAAAATAATTGTAGGAAAACACTTTTACTACACATTAGACAACCATTGGCTGTATGTAATGATTTCAGTGCTTTATAACACATAGTAGCCTTTATGTTGCCAGACTTAATATATTCTTTTTCTGGTGCTGTCATGGTTTTGGCCCAGATCAGGCAGGAGTGGATGTGGCCAAAGCCCAGATGTTACTCAATACCCATTCTGTCATTGCCAGGGCCAGGAAAAAGGGATTCCCTTTCTCTTGCTTCTGAGAAGAAGGACATTCCTTCCCATGGAGCAAGCATGTCAGACAGAGTGGCTGGTCCCGACAGGAGGGAGTAATTCGGGTGACATAGCTTTGATCAGGTTTAGCTGTGCACTCTCTCTTTTATGTACTGTTTATGCTGTTACCGTTCATTTTCTTATCTCATTGCTGTTTCCAGTAAACTGTTCTTATCTCAACCTGTGATCTTTGCCTTTTGTTCCTCCAATTCTCCAATCTGCTGCAGCAGAGAGGGGTAGGGGAAGAAGGTGGAGGGAAAGAAGTGAGTAATCGATGTGTGGTTTTGGAGAGTCTCGGTGGGGGCACTAAATTGGGGAGGACTGTTCCTAAACCACGATAGCATTAATTGGCACCCACAAAGGATTGAGATAACAACAGATCTGCCTAGAGCAGGTTGGAAACAAGTTTGGTCTAAGTATTTGCTGTATTAAGTCTGGAGCCACTGGTCACAATGTTGCTTGGTCTGTTCTTGTGGGTGTGGTACCTAACCCTGTACATGTTTCCATATATGCAGTATGTTCCCATCATGGTGCTCTTTTTCAGAGCAGAAGGAGGGATCAGGATTGCTTTGTTGCTGTACAGTGGTATATCAGTTTATGACACAATTACATCAAGGGTAGTGGGGGTGTTTTGCCATTCACTCCCAGTCAGGATCAACTTCCAGTACAGGCAGTTGTTGGGATCCCCCCGTCACCCCAGAAATAGAGATGGGTTCTGCCCCTACGGACCTTGATGGCATCAGGGTACATTGTTCCCACAGGTGTCAACTAAAGCCTTATACTCCTGTGGGTCTCATTTGCCAGACCATCCGATCCACACAGCCTGATAGATCTGATTTCCCTTTCCCCCACCTGGCTGGAGGCAGGGCCTCTCTAGTTCTGGTCATAGTACTCATTGCTCACTTCTTGTAGCTATGAACTGGACATCCTTTCAAGAAGACCAAAAGTAACATCAGCCCTTTTATTCTGTCTGAGGGCCTGAGGAGTTGCCCCTTGGAAACTGGAGCAGCATTTATCCTTGAAGAATTTCCTGCTCTCAACTCACATACCTGTGCTGCTAGGGCAGAGGTGGGTTTTCCACCCCACTTCCTCTCCGTGGTCAGGCAGGTACATCCACAGGTTACTTCGCAGTGTGTACCCTCTCTCTCAAGTGGGGGCTGCTTCCTCCCAACAGCAGACGCTCTGGTCCATATTGGTCGGGCATAGGACACTTCTTTTCTAAACTGCTGGGAGTTCTCTTTAAATTGCTAGAAGTCCTTGTACACTCTTTCCACAGATGAGACACATTCCTGTAGAGGGAAAGAGAGACATTCTTCATATAGCCAGAGTTCGGTAACCAAATCATTCACACTTTGTTGTTCTTTCCATGACACCACTGCCAATCAGTTGGTATATGGCGATGGTGCACTCCACAGGAACATCTGCTACATGACTCGTTTACACTGGATTTCATCTGGATTTACAGGGGACTGCTCATTATTTGAATCCTTATGGAGTACCTCCAGCACAGCTAATTCTCTCAGGTACTGGATACCCTTCTCCACAGTGTTCCACTTGTCTCAGTGAACTGATAGATCATCCTTGAAAAGATGTATTTCCCTCACGCTTGACAGGAGTCACTTCCAGAGGCTGAGAGTTTCTGTCCTCTTCCTGATCCTCTTGTCAATGCCTGCATCCCAGGACAGGGATCCCAGTTGCTCGGCTACCATCTAGTTTCATATTTTGGGTTGTGATATCCCAGCATTGGAGCAGCCAGGTCACCAGGGGCTCATGTGACTGGCAGCTGAAATCTTTTTGCATATGTTGCAGTTCACCCGGGGATAGGAATCAGAATTACTCCTGGCCCTGCCTTTTCCGAGGGCCTTGTTTCCTCTTCATCCCTCACTAGGCAAATTGATTTGGTCTTTGATATCTTCATCTGTATAGGTGTGACTGCTACTGGCACAGGCTGTTCCTGTGGTTCAGCTACAGTTTGAATGGCCATGCTGCCTGTTGCTCTGCTTTCCTCCTCCTCCCTGAGAGTACTGTCTAGTGTCTGATAAATAGTAGCCAGGGCTCAGTGCCTTGCATAACTTTGCACCTCTCTGGAACTGCCACAGAATTTTTCTTTCATATATTTTATCACTTTAACAGGATCCTGTAGTTGTTCAGGAGTGAACTTTCAAACCATTGGAGCACAATAATCCTTCAAAAGATGACCTATTTTCTCCCACATTCCATGCCACTCCTGTCTATCCACTCTTGGAACACATCTCTGAATAATCTCCCTAGAAATCTCTTTCATGACTCTAAGCATGGTGTGGACCTCACTGAGGAGACCTGGCAGACTTAGCAACAAGAATATGCTTTCCTTAACATCCAAAGGAAATTCAAGTGTCAAAAGCTGTTGTAACAGGCCTGAAGGAGCAAAAAGGGGGTAAAAGGCTGGGGAAAATCATCCTCCCCTGTTCCCTCCACAGACTTGATATGATCATTAACGGACTCCCAGAGGTGGTGCCTGGGGTAAGGGTAGGAGAGCAGCACTGCATACACATCCCAAAATACCAATTGTGACTGGCCCAGAGGCCCCATGCATCCTTGGCATAGATTATGTGAAGAGAGGGTGTTTCAAGGACCTAGAAGGGCATTGCTGGGCTTTTGGAATAGCTGCCATGTAGACAGAGGAAATTAGACAGCTGAACACCTTGCGTGGTCTCTCAGAGGGCCCTTCTGCTGTGAGACTGTTGAAGGCTGAAGAGTAAGAGGCACCAGTCGCTACCACAGCAGTGCACTGTGGACAGCAATGCACCAACTGGGACTCTGTAACCCCCACCATGAGATTTTTCATGAACTGGAGAGCCAGGAAGTGCGTGGAAAGATAGCTGGGGGTGCAATTAGAGGAAACTGAAAAGTTATATTCACATCCTAACAGGTGTTATAACAGTATGGGAATTATAGGGTAAAATACAGCTGCTACTCCCTGGATGGAATGCATTGGGCATGCTTGAGACCTATTGCACGATGAATCCACATACACACAATCTGAAAACATAAGCAGGCACCAAGAGGGGTGGAATGGAGGGTGGAGCAGACTGGAAGCACCTAGGCAAGGCTCTGTTTAAATCCTTGCCGGGAGGGGAAGTCAACACCCTCCTGCCCCTTCCAGCTCCACGTCATGTTTACAGGAGCTCAGAAACAGGAAAAAAAGAGAAGCTCAGCAGTGAATTCCTGGAAGAAAAGTCTGTCAGGGCAATAAGGCTCCTGTGGCTCCTCCCCACAAAGCAGGGGCTGTGGGGAGCACAGGGCAGGGGCAGGGGGGGATTCCAGGACACAGAAGTGGACACTGAATCCTCCTGGGTCTCCCTGGCACCACTGCCCCAGGCAAGGATGATCCTGAATATCCTCCTGGTTCTGTCCCAGGAAGGTCCCTGCTCCCTGGTGCAGGAAGGGGAGGGGTAGAGACAACTCTCCCACACTGATCCCACCCACTACCCCCTGCACTGGCTTCACCCCCTGGGTGTTGACCCCCTGTTTTAGGGTGTCCAGCCCCGTTCCCATAGGGAGGGTCCCCGCCAGCACTGATGGACACAACCAACCTTTGTGGGAGAGTGCGAGCACTGGTGAGGGAGGGGGCTGTTCCTGGTGACCTGGAACTGGGCTCCTGCTGTGAGCCAGGGGCTTTCTGCCTGCTGGGCTGGGGGAGCACCCTCTCTGAGCTCTGTGACCCCCCCAGCCCCACACCCACTCCTTGCCACAGCTCCTCCCAGACAGCATCCGCTACGGACACGTCCCCCGCTACCGTCCCTTGGCTCATGACAGACCCTTCTTCCTCCCCAGGGAGCATTACTATCCCAGGTAAGGGGGAATCTCCCTTGGGCCCAGGACTCCCCAGCTCAGCCCTCCTAGAACCAGGCCTCTGTCTGAGTCCCACGTACCCTGAGCCAAATGGGGATTGGCGGCCGTCTTGGCCATGGAGACCACAAATAAATTGAGTTTCAAGTCTCTGACAAGAGGAAAAGTGCCAACAAAACCTCAACTCTGGAAATGAGGAGAGCAGACTTCAGGTTGCTCAGGGAACTGGTAAGCAAGTTTCCCGGGGAAAATGTTTTTGCAGGTGCTGGGGTCCATCAGTGCTGGTCACTTTTGAAACATCACCTCCTGAAGGCACAGGAGCAGGCAATTCCCAAATGTCTGAAGCCAAGCAGGCGAGACAGAAGGCTGGCTTGCCTGAACAGGCATATTCTCTTGCAAAGAACATGGAAAAGGAAGTCGTGTGCCTAGTGGAAGCAAGGTCAGGAGACAGGAGATGCTGCTTGTCACTTGTGTTGATTTAACACAGTCCGGTTTTTTTGGGGGGAGGAGGGGGAAGCCACAGAGGTGGCTTATGTGAAAAGCTGCTAGAAACTTCCACGGTGTCTGACAGAGCCAATCTCTGATGCCTCTGAAGATGGACAGGCTGCTGGCCCAATTAGAGAAGTTAGTAACGCCTCTGTGATGCCGTATTTAAGAGGAAAAAAACCACATGCAGTTCTTCCGAGGGGTGGTGAGGCACCGCAGCCGGGACCATCCCAGCGCTGCGAGCGGTGATGCACCATGGCTGCCGCCATCTCGGCACAGCTTGCAGTGAAGTTTTTCTGCTTGGCTGCTTTTAGCCAGCCATGCTGTGGGCAGAAGGGCAGGGGTGGAGGCAGCAGTGGCTTCTCCTCTTAGGCGCCCCGCATGAAGAGAGGCATTGAATGGTGCTGGTGCTGCGGCAGCCGCAACTGCCCACACGGTGACGATGGGAGCCATGTGGCTGGTGGTGAGGGGCATGGTGAGCAATTCCCTGACACGGAGCCCGGATGAGATCAACTCCTTGGCACTGTGAAGTCCAACAGAAATCTTTGAACTGCTGGAATTTGTTGGCAATGGTACTTAGGAGCAGCAGTTTCTTTCCTCCTAGTTGGAGAAGGGAGGAAGTGAGGACATGTGGCAGAAGACAACATGGCGACACCAAGATCAGTGGAAAGAAAGAGGGGGAGGAGATGCTCCAAGCATCAGAGTCGAGATCTCTCTGCAATCTGTGGTGAGGACTATAATACAACAAATTGTCTCCCTGTAATTCATGAAGTCCACAAAGGGATGCAGAGATCCACTCACAGCCCCTGGGAAAAGGTGCTCATGCTGGAGAGGGTAGATGCTAAAAAAAAGCTGTAATCCAGGGGTGTCGCACTCAGACACAAAAGAACCACGAGAACTTCGGTCTCAGAGAGAAGGCAGAAAAAGGAGAGCCAAAATGGCCCACTCTGTCCTATATATGTTCTTAGAAATCACCGTGGATTGGAGGGAGGAATTACCACCTCTCAATCCCACTGGTCAAAGGAAAGATCCATCAAAAGTCTCCTCCTAAGGAGAAGAGAATGCAAACGATCAAGATGGTTAGCGAAACATGGCTATGTTTACAGAAAGTGTGTAAGAACTTTGTTACAGAAATGAAAACATCGAAGAGCTGCAAAATTCAGGGTGACACAGTGGTAGACCCGAACAGAAAGAGAGGGCCTTTGCTTCCAGAGATAGAGAAAGAGGGCGATTGCTTCCAAACCAGAGCAACTTATTCTTAAAAAACTACACCCCATGGACTAAAATGACCCATGCCAAGCAGTTTTGGGAAGACTGTTTTGCCTGTGGGAGGGAGTCATGTTACAGCGGGTTGGGCAGGACTGCTACTTGTGAAAATTAGAACCACACTGGAGAAATTCACAGAGAACTATCTCCCGTGGGAAGGACCCCACGGCATAGCAAAAGAAAGAAACTCCCCTCCGTAAGCAAACTGAAGAAAGATTTTTCAAGTAAAGAACTGACCAAAACCCTCACGCCCTGTCTCCCTGCACTATTGGTGGGGAGGAGGGAGGGGCTGGGGGGAAAAAGGTGTTTCAAAGGCTTATTTTATTCCTCATCATCCTCCTCTGACTCTGTTAATAATAAATTTTCTTTATACCATTTAAGTTTGAGCCTATTTTGCCCTTATATAATGTTTTTCTGCCAATCATTATCTCAACTCATGAGCCCTTCATTTTTTTCTCCTCCTCTGCTCAGTTACAGCAGAGGAGAGTGAGTGAATAACTTTTTGTGAGTGCCTAATATTCTAACCAGTGTCAAACCACGACATCACTGTAGGGAGAAATTTTGCGCGGCCAAAGCTCAGCTGGAGATGAAGGTGGCCAGAACTGTGGGGGACAATAAAAAGAGTATTTTCAAATATATTAATGGCAAAAGGCAGTGTAGAAATCAGTCCCTTCCAGGGTGTGGATGGTCACCTCACAAACGGGGACAGAGACACGGCACAGGTGTTTAATGCATTCTTTGCCTCCCTCTTCAACACTCATCCTTCCTTTCCCAGTGGAAAACATGCATTGTACCAACGGACACTGCAAAGTCCCTGAGGAGTGCAACTCCAGCTCAGCAGCAACCAAACCACCCATGTGTGATCCACAGCATTCCTGTCCTGAATCCAAACCCAGAACTACGCCAGTTCCTGGGAAGAAAGGAACCCTATCCCAGTCAAACCCAGAAGAGAGGAGATACTCAGCTCTCTGGGAAAATCCTACTTTATTTAACACTGATGCTCCTCAGAACATCTGACCTGCTTCTGTAAAGGCCTTCCTGGTAGTTGGTGGCCATCTCGGGGCAGCTTCCTCAAGATGGAGGAACCTCCTTTCTTTCTTGGGGATCGTCTCTGCCACCAAGCACAGTGCGTGACCCAGCTGGCACAGCCACAGCATCCTGGTGAAAACTGGTGGCTGCAGGACACTTGCTGCTCTGCCACCTGCTCCTGGGAATGCTTCCCTGGATCGGGCTGGGCTCCCATTTTTACTTCTGGGCTTTTCCTGGCCATGTGAATGCTCAGGAATGGGCCTGTGTTTTTGATCTCCATGGCTCCAAGGGAGCAAGGAGACCTGTCCATGGGGTCTGCACCTTCTGCAGGCTGGCAGGTCTCACTGAGCCTCTGGAAGGGATGGAAGCTTTCAGAAGGATTGAGGTTCTCAGAGGGATTGAGGCTCTTGGAGGGAATGAAGGATCTTGGAAGACAGAGGATCTTGAAGGGCTGAAGGCTCTAGAGGGAATGGAGGCTCCTTGAAGGTGCTGGTTTTCCAAGGGATGAAAGTTCTCAGAAAAAGGGAGGCTCTCAGAGGGAGGGAGGGAGGCTGTCTAAAGGACTGAGGTTCTCAGAGGGCTGGAGGCTCTCAGAGGAAATAAAGGCTCTTGGAAGGTCAAGGCTTTCAGAGGGATGCAGGTTCTTGGAGACGGGGAGGCTCTCAGAGGGAGGGAGGCATTTGGAAGGAAGGCAACTGTCCAAAGGAGGGAGGTTCTCTGAGTGCTGGACGCTCTCAGAGGCCGTGGAAGATCCTGACAGGATGGAGGATCTCTGACAGCCAGATGTTCTTGGATGGATGGATGGATGGATGGATGGACGGATGGATGGATGGATGGATGGACAGATGGATGGATGGATGGATGGATGGATGGATGATCTCCGATGGAACGACATCCTTGAAAGGGCTGAAACTCTCCCGGAGATGGAGATTCTTGCTGGGAGCAGCCTCTTGGAGGGACAGAGGCTCCTGGAGGAGCTGGACGAGCCACAGCAGGGCAGGTGGCCTCGCTTCACCAGCTCCTCCAGTTCTTTCCACAACGCCCGCCACATCCCAGAGGAGAGCGGCACCGATGTCCCATTGCGAGCCCAGAGCAGCAGCATCAGCTCCTGCAGCTCCTGGGCCTCTGCCACGCGGGGGCCGCAGCGGCAGGGGCTGCCCAGGGGGCTCGTCGGAGGGGTCACCTGAGGCCTGGAGGACCTGGGAGCCACAGGAGCTCCTCAGCTCCTCCGTGATCCCCTGGACTGGACCCCGGGGTGCTTACACATCGTGGGTGTCCCTATCTGCCACCTCTGTGGTTGCCAGTGGCCAGTGGCCAGCCAGACAGCCATGGTGACCAGCAGCAGGACAAGCACAGACAGCATTGCTCATGGCTCCTGGATTATATACATGTGGAATTCTGAATATGGATCTCTTGGGTTTCAAAATACAGTGTCTGTATATATATAAATGAAACAATGAAGGGCTTGAAAAGCTAAGAAAAGAAGATCTGTTTGAAGGAACTGGAAACAGCTTTGTCTATTGAGAGTTTTTTTCTCTCTCCTCTCGCTCTAACATTCCACATCTGGGATCTGGAATGTGATTTAAATCTGGGTCATGAATGCCAGGTGCGGCCACCGCCGCCCAGGCAAAAAGCACAGCAGTCAGTGATGCCAGCCGGTGCT
>VWZW01003076.1:346665-400511 GCA_013397115.1 Edolisoma coerulescens | reverse complement strand
CCCGCCGCGCCCGGAGCCGCCTCCCGGCAAGGAAAGGCTGCTGCGCCGAGGGCACGACGGTGGCGGCGGCGCTCGGAGCGTGCAGGCGGTGCCGGGAGCAGCTCGGCAGAGTCCCGGCCGTGGGTCCTGGCGGTGGCGGCGGTGGAGGGTGGCGGTGAAGCCGGCAAGTAGCGGGGCAGGGGGGAGAGCCTGACTGGAGTGGGCTGGGCTCCCATGTTTGCTTTCAGACGTTTCCTGGCCATGTGCATTCTCAGGCATTAGCGGGTTATGCTGATACCCGTGGCTCTGAGGGAGCAGGGAGACCTGTCCAAAGGGGTTCCTCCATCTGCAGCCTGACAGGTCTCGCAGAGGCTCTGGAAGGGATGGAGGGTCTTGCCAGGAGTGAGAGAGGTGTGGAGAACTTCCTCATCCTGCTCCTGCACAGCCTGCTCCAGAGAGTGCCCTGGAGATGGGAACACCTGCCTTTGCTGCTGGAGGATCTTGTCCAGCACCACACCAAGGGTCTTCTCCTATGGCAGAGCATCCTGGGAGCCATGGACTGGAAAGTGGCAGATGCAGGAGAATTGCTGCTGTGCCCCTGGCTCCTGGAAATGGCCACTGGAATGGGCTAGGCCCCTATTTTTGCTTTCTGGCCTTTCCTGGCCATGTCCATCCTGGGGAAGAATGTGTTCTGCTGATACCCATGCCTCTGAAGGATCAGGGGGACCTGTCCAAAGGGGTTCCTCCGTCTGCAGCCTGGCAGGTCTCACGGAGGCTCTGGGAAGGATGGAAACTCTTGCCAGAAGGAGATGCAGACCTTCCTCATCCTGCTCCTGCACAGCCTGCTCCAGAGAGCCCTGGAGATGGGCAGACTTTGAAGCTGAGAAACTACACAACACCTGTTAGCCAAGGGAGTGAAGGAGAAGATGTGTTGCTGCTGAGGCAACAACTGTGGCAAAATCACTCTCCTCAGATGAATTTGGTTCACTATAATGTAATTGTGAAAAACGAGGTTCACTTCTGTTAAAATTTAAAAGTTTAATAAAAGGACAATAGAGGACAAAGATAAAGCAAAATTACAGCGCGCTGGGTACCCTTGGTTCTCGGCCAAGAACACACCTGCTATTTCAGGGACACCCTTGTAATATATGTTGCAAAGTAATTCGTGCTAAAAAATTAAGATTACAGCATTTTGACTGAAGCAGAGAGAAAATACCAGTACCACAGACATGTAGCCGCCAAAAATATGCATTTCAAATGACTCTTCCTCTGAGTGGACCCCAGCAAGGTGCATTCCGCATGCATTCCAAAGAAGAGTATTCCGGAGGATTTTTTTTCGTCTGGCTCCAGCGATATGCATTCAATATGCATATATGATAAGATAATATGCATCGCCAAAAGCTTATTCCAGCAGTAAAAGATATACATCTACTGATTCCAGGAACTGTCGCCAGACTAGCAGCAAGACTAGAAAAACTACATTAATATGCTAAAAAGAGAAGATTAACAAAGCCAAAAAAAGTATGAAAAGATACCTCATAGAAACAGCTTTGTGAACCAGAGGGGTTCGAAGCAGATCGTGCTCGAACTCGGTTCACCCGGTGCCGATCGCCTGGCTTGGCGCTGCTTTTGCTTGCGACTTTATCTAATTTTATACTTAGATAATTTAATAAATTCTCTTTAATCATAAAATTGACTGATTCATTTATAACACCCTTTACGTACCTTTACTAGTGCATCAGTATAATGCATATTCATAAACAATTATACATATTCAAGCTTTTCCCCAAACTAGTTTACGAGTTCCAGGGACTGTTTAGCATAGCTCATCCTTGGGTTCGCCTTTTTAGAGCATGCACATTTCTTGGCTGTGGTTTTAGTCAGTTTTTATTGTCACCTCCACCTTGAGTTTCGGTCCATGGTTTCTGCGGACGGGGGTTCCTGATAGCTGGCATGTCCATAGCTGGGGTCTTCATCATAGGTTCATTGGATGTTATCCAACCAAGCAGACAGTTCAATTACCACAAGCATAACTATATCAGCTATTTTACTACTATGTCTTAGTCTAGTTAATAACAGAAATAAAGGCATTACAAAAAACTTATATCTTCATAGCAAAGCTACTTTAACATTATACGTATAACATCTATTTAAATATTTGCGGAAAGCCAATATTATAGTATGTATTTATCACATAATTATATTACCACACACCTCCATCCCCAAGATACCTGCCTCCACGGTACAACCACCCCTCACTGGGCAAGCACTCTGTATTTTTTTTTTACTATAATCTTCACTCTTCCAGAGTGAAGTGAGAGAATTTCACACCAATCAGTAACATGGGTATGTGCGACTAGAGTCTCTCAAGCTCTCCCTCCATAAAGTATAAAAGTAAGTTGAGAATGCGGAAAAGTTAGGTAAGACTCCGTTGTAACTGCTGAGATAGTCGATGAGCTGAACCTGTCTTGTCCCCGGTAGGAATGCCTCTTGGGTAAGAACTGTACTCTATGCACTCTGAGTACTTTTACTGGGGATTAGAGCTTGTCTGTGTATAGCTTTGAATACATTTTTGCAGTCAGATACTATCACTGGCAATTCTTAAACCTTAACCTGTCACAATTTTCTATTAATAAAGAATGTTATTCCATAAACTGTTAGTGTGAGTCCTTCACAGGTGCTGGCAGTCACTGGCTCATATTCACATACTAGAATGAAGTGGAAGACCCAATGAGGGGCCATAAAGTGGGAAGACCTGCTGTGGAGTCTCCCTTATGCTGTTGGCATGTGTTCCTAAATAAGTCAGTCGAACCCCCCTCCAACCCAGTAGGATTGTTCAGTGAAGCGGGGGGGGACGGGGAGGGGGGGGGGCGACGACGACGACACTGACAGACTTGTTGGGAAATGGACCAGTTTAATTTTTTTTTTAATCTTTAGCCAGGTTTATTCACCTTTGCCCCGGGGGAAGGGAACTGAAGCTTCTTTCCAGGGCATCGTTTCTCTGGGTGAGGCCTGATGGGCTTAGCATTTCAACAGACTGGGAGTAGCCCCAAAGAGATAAAGGCCATCGACGGAATATCAACAGAACATCAGCGGCCATCAAGGAACATCTACCCCAGACCCTGCCTCTGGCAGAGTTGGAGACATCTCCTCGGAAAAGACTGATAAGAAAATCAAGGAATGAAGATCTAATTAACATCAGAAGTGAAGAAATCCGGATCCAATAGGATCCAATAGGAGACCAAATGCTAAGAACTACACAACTTGAGACCAATGAACACTGACCCGATTAGTTTCTATGAGTTTTGACTGTATAAAAGATCTGAAAAATCTAATAAAAGCCACGTGTCATGGAATGATTCTCTCTGCACACCTGGGCTATGTGTGGATGAGATGATTTCTGTGGTACATCCTGGCCAGAACAACATCCTGGCCAGAAAATAAAGTAATGCCTTGACTCTCTAACATTAAAAATGTTGTTGGAGGGTTTTTGTTTTTCCTGCAGTTTTGGTGACAGACTCGTTGGGCACAAGGGTCTTGGCTTTCCTAGGGCTCTGACAGACAAACATTAAGGATTGAGGAAATCTCCCTTTTCACATAACAGAGTGGTCAGCAAGACTCACTCATGCTTTGGAAGTCCTATGTGGCCAGTGCCTAAGTCCAGTGGAGGGTGGAGACTGACAGTAGACTATCGTGGCCTGAACGAAGTCACGCCATCACTGAGTGCTGCTGGGCTGGACATGCTGGAACTTCAGAACGAACTGGGGTTCAAGGCAGCAAAGTGGTGCCACCATTGACACAGCTAATGTGTTTTTCTCCATTCCTCTGGCAGCAGAGTGCAGGCCACAGTTTGCTTTCACCTGGAGGGGCATCCACTACACCTGGAACTGACTGCCCCAGGGGTAGAAACGCAGTCCCACTATTTACCATGGGCTGACCCAGACTTCACTGAAGAAGGGTGAGGCTGCAGAACACTTGCAATACATTGATGATATCATTGATGCCTTAAATAACCTAGAAATGAAACAACACACTTTCGAGACAATATTAGTATAGGAGGTAATGTAAAGGCTGGTCTTTATTGGAGGCCTCTTAGGGTCAGGTATGGAAAATGCCCACCCCGCATGGGGTGAATGCAGTTTTATAAGTTTAGCAAATTAGCACAACTGAGAAAAATCCCCGATTAGAGACATAAGTGGTGAGGTAATTCCCCCTTTTGGTTCCACCTGTTACTGTAGCCCCCCTTTAGATAGGAACTAAACTTTGTTTATGGAAGTGTGTCTCAAAGAGCTGGTTTCAACCTTGGCTCCCAGGAAGAACCTTGGACCCCCAGCCTGGAGCCTCTGGAATGTGTTTTGTCTTTCTGCCTATCAGGGTAGGGAAAAGGCAGGGAAAAGTACTGGGCTAGCTAGGAACTATATAACTATACAACTATACAACAATAATCTACAGAGCTACGAATATACATGAAGGAAATAGAAAAGCAAATCATTTTGGCATCATTATCATGTGGGGCAACACAGCAGAGGAAGTTTTTGAGGAAGGGGAGAAGATAATTCAGGTCTTCCTGAAGGCCAGTTTTGCCATAAAACAAAGCAAGGTCAAGGGACCTACCCAGGAAACCCAGTTTTTAGGAGTAAAATGGCAAGATGGATATCGTCAGATTCCAATGGATATGGTCAACAAAACAGCAGCTATGTCCCCACCAACCAGCAAAAAGGAAATACAGGCTTTCCTAAGTGCTGTAGGTTTTTGGAGAATGCATATTCCAGAGTACAGTGAGATTGTAAGCCCTCTCTATCATGTGTTGTTGAGGGTTAGATTTTTTCTTTTTTTTTCTTTTTTCTTTTTCTCAGGGAATATTTTTCTCTCATCTGCTACCTGAAAGAAAGACGATGTGGGGAGAAAGGTTTGCCCGGGGGGACAAATAGGGGCAATTACAAAACAAAAGAATTGGCCACGCACTCTCACATACCATGGCTCAGCCAGAGAAACAAGAGTTTGGAAGTCTTGGCTGGGGAGTGAGCCCTTTGGCTGGGGTTTTTTTCTCAGGAATTGCAGAAATACCAAGAGAAGTATTGGGGTGGACTCCGAGACTTTCACCTGGCGGGTAGGGAGCTGGTTTCTGGGGCTCATGGTGTGGCTGGGGATCAGAGAGAGAGTGGGCTGTCGAGTGAGGTACAGAGAGCGGGTGTGTGTTTGTGAGAGAGGGCTACACTAGAGCTTGCTGCCCCGGCCTGCCCGCGTGTCACCGTCTCTACCGGCTGCCGGTGGGTGTTGCCGACGTCCATGGCTGCTCGACCAGACCTGTCTGCCTTCGCCGTTTCTGCTAGCTGCTGCTGGGCGATACCGAGGTCCACTGCTGCCCAACCAGACCTGCCTGCCTTCGCTGTTTGCTGCCCGCTGCCAGGGTGGGTGCTGAGGCAGATTGCTGTCATGTGGCTCTACACAAGGAGCCGTCTCCCCTCCTCCCCCTCAGGCCCAAGGCTCCACCACCACCCGGAGGAGTTGCGGTCCTGCCTTCGCTGTTTGCTGCCCGCTGCCAGGGTGGGTGCTGAGGCAGATTGCTGTCATGTGGCTCTACACAAGGAGCCGTCTCCCCTCCTCCCCCTCAGGCCCAAGGCTCCACCACCACCCGGAGGAGTTGCGGTGCTTGCGCCACAGCGCCCCCTGCAGGCGCGGGGGAATCATCGCACCCGCCCTGCCCGGCCGGGAGCCAACAGCGCCCCTGCCGGCTGTGCCCGGAACTGCACCGAAGGGGAAAGCGCCTGCGGCCGAGAGAAGGCTGCCACTGGGTGTCTGGGTTTGTTTGTTGTTGCTGCCGGTGTTGTTTGTTTGCTTTATTATACATATACATACTAGTAAAGAACTGTTATTCCTTTTCTCATATCTTTGCCCGAAAGCCCCTTAATTTCAAAGTTATAATAATTTGAATTTGGGGGGGTGGGGTGTCGTCTTTTCCATTCCAGGAAGGTTCCTGCCTTCCTTGACAGACACCTGTCTTTCAAACCAGGACATGTGTCACAGAAGAAAAACGATTTCACATGAGGTCCTGAACAACAACAAGCCTTTTAACAAATTAAACAGGAGATTGCTCATACGGTAGCCCTNGCCCGAAAGCCCCTTAATTTCAAAGTTATAATAATTTGAATTTGGAGGGAGGGGGGGTCGTCTTTCCCATTCCAGGAAGGTTCCTGCCTTCCTTGACAGACACCTGTCTTTCAAACCAGGACATGTGTCACAGAAGAAAAACGATTTCACATGAGGTCCTGAACAACAACAAGCCTTTTAACAAATTAAACAGGAGATTGCTCATACGGTAGCCCTTGGGCCAGTCAGGATAGGACAAGATGTGAAAAATGTGCTCTGCACTGCAGCTGGGCAGAAAGGGTCTTCCTGGAGCTTCTGGGGAAAAGTGCCCAGGGAGACTCCAGGATGACCCCTGAGATTCTGGAGCTGGGGATACGAAGGATCCAAGGCCTGTTACACCCAACTGAAAAAGAGTTACTGGCAGCTTACCATTCCTAAACCGTGACAGGTATGTATGAGACATTTTACTCTTCACATAAGAAAATATCAGAGTGAGAACCAAAACTCGTCAGAATTAGATGAAATCTTACATCGTATGTCTTCATCAGACAATAAAGAATTTGCTATTTCACATCTTTTGAGAATAGCTATCCTGAGCAGAAGAACTGTTAGGATCAGCAAGGGTCACAAAATAAGCATCTGTGTTTTTCAGGATGTTGTGAGTATTTGAACTGGAATTTAATTTTAACTTTTGCCTTTTTTTCTCTGCTTTGTGCCAATTTCTCTACGGTGTCAGTCTGTATTTGAGTCTTACACTGACTCCAGTGATCCTTGGCTAGTCCTCCTGCAATGAACCGTTTCTCTGTGTATCTTTAGATGAGCTGTCTCAGAAGAAAGCTCATGGGGATCAGAAAATTTTCTAGAAAACACTGGTTTGACTCCTAAGATCTGAAGTTGTTCTGTTTAAGTTCTACTTGAGTCTTTAAATATACGCCATTGACCTGAGCAGAAGTTGACTAAACCCCAGAAGACCATCCAAGTTCACCAAAGTGGTTCTTGCTCTCTGCTGGTGCAAGTGAGGAAATTTGAATACAATTAAGTTATATATTTAGGATTTAGGACTGTAGAGCAGATGGACTTGGCTGTATGATAGGCTACACATTTCTGGCTCTGTAAAGAGATTCTCTCCAGTATTTTTGGACAAAATTATTTTTATATGTTGTATCTCAAAGGTCTGATTATAACAAAATTGATACAAACTGCTAATATAATATTAAAATGAAATTAATGTCAAACTGTTTATGCTTTCAAAACCACATCTACTATTTATGGTCCCCAACAGATTCTTCATCTCCACATAACGAGGTCCTCTTATACAGAAAGGAGGAACATAAAGATTTCAAAGACATTGACCATGTTTTTAGCAATATCACTGAAGTTTAGTGAGCTGTGGAAGTGTTCTGTTGCACCTTGCTGCACATTTAAAACTCAGGGAAAACATTTCAAATCTGTATGTAAAATTTCCTTTAAAATATTTGAATAATAAAAAAACCAAACATTATCTTTCTCTAGACTTACATAGTGCCAGATCACTTGCTGATGCAGTGCATGCAGCCCTGCAGTCTCTTGCTGGTGTCTTGTTGCTGCAGCGACAATTTAGGCAAGGTTTGGTTCCTACAGTCCCAGGAGTTTTGCTGTTCATTGCAATAGCAGTAGGGGTGGACCACTCTCTACAGGTAACAAAGAGGTATGTGACTTCCTTTTGTGTATGGGGTATTTTCTCCACATCAACAAGGATGTTCAGAGCTGACTTTCTATATATTGGAGAATATATAGCAATTGTTTCCCAAAATGGAGTCTTTAGCTAGACTTTCCCTGCCAAAGCTGCCAGCTGATAATGCTAGAGATAGATTAATTTTGTTTGGTTAAAATAGCTGATCTTGTCATCTTCATGAAGCCAGTGAGTTTGACTGATATTAAATTGACTAAATTAATGGTATCTAACTAGTATCTAACAACCTCTTTCCTTACCTCTTTAGCACTTTACTCTGGTTTCTAATCTTGCAAATACTCAGAAGAGAAATTACTCACATGGATAAAATGACCTTGTATTCTTTAATCTTTGCAGGCTTGGGCCCCAGGTGATAATCTCATTTATGTTAAAATTGTTTCTGAATGTAAAAGGCTGCTAATTATTCCAGATGCTGCATTTAGGCTATATTTTGAAGGGAGAAATACATCTTTGTTTTCTGATCTTTTTTCTTCTTTTCCTGTTTCCTTACAATCTGTTTTGCAGTTACACATATGGGCAGTATGGTGCAAATGGGAAAATATTTGGTATTTTGGTGAATGAAGTGTTGTCTGTGCTCAGAGAATGAAGGATTGCATCTGATCTGACTTTTTTGGTTTTGCTAAAAATGGAGGCAGCAATTTAATTTGTAATACGTTTTGTCAATCTATACTTTGATATCAGTACAAAATGACATTTGAAACACATTAATTTGTTTGCATTTGCACATTTGAGAAACATAGGGTATTAGTTTTCTTCAAGTGTTCATCCTTGTGTTTTACATTTTAGTCAAAGGAGTGAAATTAGGTTTGTTAAGAAATTAAGTTAGAAAGGCAATAAAAGTACATGCAACTGCTACTTGTTTTCAGTCTATGACAAAGGGAATTTCCATGGCAGCTTGTAAATTCATGAAATTTAGAATTTCAGGTAGTACTAAAAGCAAAGCAAGTAAATGATTGGAGAATGTAAATCTACTTGCAAGACAGCAAGATTTGGCAACTTAGGCACTTCTAAAACATTTTAATATAAGTTTATGTATTTCTGAATGTAAATACTTTAATCAGAACAACACGCTAGTGTTTACAGACTGGGATTGTGTTCCCTAGGTCCTATTTGTTCAATTTGTGGTTTCAGTGGTGGACACCTCATAGGTTTTAGCCTTGCAATTCAGTGAAAGCATTTCTGCATGAGTTTCGTGGCCTGCTGAGGAACACCCACGTGAATAGTCCCAGCACAAAAAAGCTTCAAAATAGGATCCCAATACCAGAAGTTGAGATGCAAGGGCCTGCAGCAGCAAGGAAAATCGATTCCTCCAACCTTTNAAAAAAAAAAAAAAGGCCTCTACTCTAGTATGTCTTGCTCCTGCCAAAGATATGAAATATGAATTTGTAAAAGATGAAAGAAAGGCTTCTCAGATGATTAGGTGAAGGGAGAGACTAACTAACATAAAAGAGAGGGGGAGGAGAGGATTACCATCTTTGAGTATATAGGGGAATACATGCTGGGGATGGGGGAGAGGCCACAGAGATAGATGACTACAAATAGATACAGGTCAAGCAATAGTAAAGTTAGGAATTAACAACAAGCTGTCTGCCATTAATGATATTTGGTTCTGAAGAAGCTTTGCAGCCAAAACAGGCAAAACGCCCCCAAACAAGTCTTTAGAAGGGAAGACCAGTTTGTTTATAGAAGGGGTGATGACATGGATCTGAAACACCAAGAGACTGGATTTCCTGGCCCAGGTGCATGATGACCACTGTGCCTTTTTAAGGCTGCTGAGTTTTGCATCATTTTTTGCCTCTCTTTATTCCCTGCACGTCGCACAGTAGAACAGTGTGGCCCTCCAGAGCACCAATCTCAATGTCACTATCACTAGCAAGTGACAATCCTTCCCCTTCCTATCAGCAGAGCAGAAGGCTCAGTAATGACAAATCACACAGTTTTCTTCCTTCATCTTTACCACAGTTCCGGGAAACAAATTTTGACTTGGTATATCAGGTAGATCCTCAGGACTGGCATCTCAGGACTGTGTTTTATCTCTACTTTTTATGATTTCAGAGCCTCTTGTCCTGCCATGACAACATTCAGTCCCAGTGTCCTCAAGGAAGTTTCCATCGCTTCCTCCAAGAAATTTCCAACAACCCAGAATTACTTTATCTGCAAGTAGCTTGGCGTTTGCTAAAAAGTATGGCAGAACAGGAATGGAAACACCCATCAAGATAGGGACGTCTGCAAGGGAATGGACACAAAGTCATTCAGTCTTACCCGTTTCATCAAATAGGAAAGAATTTACACTCCGCTTATAGTACATTTACGTAATCCTATCTATAACACTATACACAATACAGTGTAACCATTAATGCCAAATTGTATTTGCCATTTTAAATGGTTTGACAATTTCTATTTCTCCATGAAGTGTCATCAGTATAAACCAATATGATATAAATACCCTATTTTTTGGAAGTAGTCTTTCATCTCTCTTCCTTTTAAAGTGATCCTCAAATGTAAGAGTGCATTGAAATTAATATTTTTTTACTATTCAGAAAGATTTATGTGGATTTATCTTTCAAACTTGCCATGTTGTCTGGTTTTGTCTCACATGTGTATCTCAAAAAGACAAAAGCTTGTTTCCTATTTATGTTATGCTTGTCAGAAAGTGCTTAAGAGCTTCACAGGGGCTGCAGTGAACTGGATGTGAGAAGTCCTGCTTTTCTGCAAGTTGCCTGCAATGCCCAGAGACCTCTCTCAGAACCATTTCTCTTCCTGAGGAAAACTCCTTAGAAAGAGAAGCTTAATTAAAAAGATTTCATTAATGTTTAGTAGCAGTGTGCTTTGGATTATGGTTCAGATGTTTTGATGTTACAAAGAGTCTAGATTAAAAAAAAAGGGAAAAGGCGAGTGTCGTGGGTAACCCAGAATGTTATTGTATTCCATATCTATCTGCGCCCAAAATTTTTCCTGTCTCTGTAAGAGCCGGTGCTGCTGCCAGTGCCGGGGTGGGGGGTACCAGTCCCTTTGCAGAGTCTGAGTTCTCTTTTGCGTGGTGGCTTTAGCTCAAGGCAGAGGCTCTGTCTCATCGGAGGTTGTTTCGGGCAGCTTTTTCTGCGCTCACAACAGTAGCAACTTGAAAAAGCTGCATGTTGCAGTCCGGAACTGTTTCGGAGTTGATTTTACAAACCCTGTTGGCACCACAAAGCTTGAGCCGGCCCCCGGGGCCGGTGCCCCCGTGCCGGGGCTGACGGAGCAGCTCCTCCCGCAGCCCGCCCGCAGTGCGGGGACAGCAGCGCGGCACCGGCAGCCTGGCAGGCGGCAGGAGGAAAGGGTGGGCGGCAGCGCCGACCCCGCACACGCCGGCGCTCCTCATCTGCCACCAGAACCGCTCCAAAAGCCCTGGCTTGCCGGGAGGGTTTGCTGCCGTCCTTTCCCTGTGTCTCCCGGACGATGTGACTGCCTGCGAAGGCCGCCGTGCTGGGGGGGAGAGGGCAGGGAGGGAAGGGCTGTCGCCGTTTTCCCTTTGTTTTCCAAGCCACAAGGCTGGCTGTTGGTGGCCACTTGGGAAAGGGGGAAGTACTCCACTGCTTTGGGTGGGTGTGTCTTTGTCCCCCAGGAGTTGGTGAGATTTAGCAAGTTTGTATCTAGTGATTATTTACTGGGGTTTTTTTGCCCCTTGCTGTTTCACCTGTTAGTAAGCTGTTATTTTTCACTTACATCTGCTTGTATTCCTTTTCTCCTGATTGGTGGAAAGGGATTGATTAAAACAAAGGGAGAGAACTCACTTTAGAGCGTCGAAACAGTGGGTTAGCTAGAAGAGCAGAGAAATTTTAATATTAAGCATAACTATAATGTTTACTGTTCTCGCAGTGAAAATCCACACCTTTTTAAGTGAGCACATACATTTATCATTAAAGCTCACCATACATTATAACTGTCAGAATAGTCTAACACAAGCAAAATATCCCATCTCTGCAGGTGTAATGATCCTCAAAATCATTATCCTGAATAGGTGACCATGTGTTATTCTGTGATGTCCTTGAGGTGAAAGAGTATTCATACGTATTAACAACACAGGTTTCTTACAGGGGGGATAACGGGTAAGTCTGACAGGAATAAGTGTCCATCAGTGGCTAGATTTTCAACCCCTTGGGATGTGGCAAGGCAGTATGGATCCTTACTCAGTTTCAAAATATTCAGTGATAGACTTTTTCTTGGTTTGTGTCCCCTCATTGACGAAAGAACTGGGGCAAATCCCTTCTGTTTAGAGAGCTAGTGAAGAACATCCTACCAGGTCCCAAAGTCTGACATACTCCTCGTCACTTATCAAAAGTGCTGGTAGGTGAGAACCACAAGAAGTCCTACTCCAAGCTACCACCCACAAGTCTGGGCAGTATTATGCAGGTTTCTTTAGACATACTTTTATGAAAGGTTACATAAGAAATTTCAAACATCAAGAGAAGGATTAAGAGGTTTGTTGCGCTTCAGGTGTAAAAGATTTTCCAGAAGAGGAAAAACTGGAAAAACCAGATCCCACACCTAGCACTCCAGTCAGAATCTGATGTGTTTAGAGGTGAATGCAAAGGAGACTTGGTTGGAAAAATTGGTATTTATTTGAACTGAAAAACAAACAAACAAACAAACGGCTCAGTACTTATTTTCATTTGCATCAAGATGAAACCAAGCTTAACATTTTTAATGATAAACTAGAATGAGAGATACGCAGAATATCTAGGAATTTTGTGGCTAGGAAGCTCTTTAGGAGATGTTATACAAAGCAGGGAGTCAAACCCAAAGATGTCGTGTCTGAGGTCAGCTCACTAGTCACAGGGCTAGTGTATTTTCTAACATTTTTCTATCATCCATTGGCTTTTTGCATTTTGCCCCTACCCCTTTAAATGCTTGCTTTTGTTTCAGTCCAGATCAAAATCAACTACAAGAATCACAGATTTACTTCCTCATTGTTATGGTAAAAATGGAGTAATTTGCAGTCTTTGCATCAGTGTATATTGACACGTGGATGCAAAATTAAATAGCTCCATTCAAAGAAAGAGGCAAGTACATAATCAGTCACAGAAATCACAAAACTATCTCTAGCCCCCACTTACTTCTAGTTCCAAATTAATATCCTAAGCTACCTCTTTCCAGGTGAATAAAATAATCATGAGGATATTGCCTACTCTGGAACTGCTCCATCATTTCCCATCTCTTTCACACCTCTTATTTTGACTAGATATTCTTGCTTGAGCCCAGCAACTTAGTGGTAAACGTATTTCTAAGGAGAAGAAATTTCTACTTCAAATTTGGTCAAATGCACACTCGTTCTTTTCATATTTACACGAAAAGGTTGATCTGCCATTTCTAGCTAGACCCAAAATGCACACCTACCAAAGTGCTTTCCAAACAATTTCTCTTTCAAAAGAAAAACAAATTTGGTAAGCCAATGAATTAAAATAGACCAGCTGCATGCAAAGGTACAAAACTGAACCAGATAGGCAGAGGCAGAAGGGGTTCAGTTATGTATGAGGTACTGGTAAATAGCTGATGGGTTAAATTGTGGCCAAAAGCATCAGGTGTTCATTGTTATAGGATTAAAAAAAGTGATTTCTTAGAGGTATTAGGAGTATTTCTGTTGGCAGTGTTTCTCTAGGCTGTGCTTTCCCAAATCTTTGACAGGTAGGAGTGGTTCATGTGGAGTTAAGTTGCTTGTGGGTTCAGGTGAGCTGCGATGTGAACTCACATGTAGGTGTTCCCCAGGAACAGGAGACTCAAAGGTCCAGAGCTGCAAAGTGAAGGTAACTTTTAATTCTATTCATGATGATTGAGGGCCTGGAAATGGTGCCTGGAATGAGGGCCTGGAAACTAGGAGGATCTGTTTTGTTTTCAGAGAGGATATTTGTAATCCAATTACATTAAATTTAGAGCAGCAGTTAGAGTCCCTTGTGTGCCTTAGTGAACCTTTGTGTATTCAAATGGGCATTTCATGGATTTTTCTCCACGCATGCTGTTTTGCAGTGAGCACAGTCAGGTGCAATTTCTTCCTCAGCCCAGAGCTTGGCTGTGTGAGGTTGAAGAAATCTGTTCTAATGTTATCTCCAACTTATTTCCAGAAGCCCTTTCGGTGTTTTTCTCCCCATAAGCTTGACAGTTAGAAAGTCTGACACAATTTCTCAGAATATCTTTTTTTCATCCCAAGACTGTTTGCTATTTGGATTCTGTGGCAACTAAGGACTCTCTTCTGTTTCTAGCATCTATAACATCATGCTATTCCAAAGCCACAGGTAACAAATATTAGGCTTAAAAAAACTTCTGCTTTTTCTGACTTCAGGAGTAAAAAGTCAGGAACTGGTGATCTAGTGAAAGAAACAATGAAATTATTCTGTCTGCTACAGTTTTGGATTTATGCAACATCTTCACAGGAAGGTCCCTTAGCACAGCTTAATTACTGCATACCTTTTGCCTTTAATGTTTTCTGATGAGGACATCTGAGGCCATGCTCTGTTCATGCTGAAATATGTTAGCATTTCTGGAAGTGAATATAAAAAGAATAAATTATGTAGCTGAAGAGGTACTAAAGATTTTGTTTAAATACTTGAGCTGAAATACAGCAGTGAGGTATCTATTAACAGGTTTAGAAAATACAAATAAAAATTTCCACATTGGTGGGCAGCAGAGTATTAATTTTGCTAAATGAGGCATGTATCTTTATTTTTAAAAGTCCAGCTAAAAAAAATTAAAAATCAGGATTTGTTGCAATAAGCAGCTGCACTTTTAGCTCTGCTTTAGGATAATGTTTTCTAGTCTTTTCCTCTTACCTTCCCCAGGTGAATAACAAGACCCTGCTGAGATCATTTAGCCACATTGGCTCTGAGGATCTCTGCCTTTGTCTTGGGGTGATTTTATGATAATACTGTATTCCCCTATAGTCTGCTTATTGCCCAGAAATGGGTCCCATAGCTTTAAGCTGGGTCCAGAAGAGGGGGGAAAGAAGACAGGTGAATTCTTGAGCGCTGTTTGTGTTCAAGGACTCTCACAAGCTCCCCTGCGTTCTCACTGCTGCAGAGCTGAGGGAGCACCTTCCTGCTTTTAGCCAGCCTGTTAGCTGAGGCAAGAAATTTTCCCAGGACTGCACACCGAAATCCTCCAGTAACTTCTTCTTCCTCTTCTGGAGCCGTTCGGCCCAGCTGTGATGTGAGAACCAGACCCTGTGGGCCAGCAGAGAGGCTGTGGGGACACCACATCCTGGCCTTGGGCCTTGGGAGGGGCCGAGCCAGCTACAGACAGAACTCTAAAACCACCAGCTTTCTCCACATCGAGGAGGTCTATTATCTAACATTACTCATTTTTTTTCTTGGCCCTGCCGGCACTCTGCTTCTTAAATAAATAGTTTTTTTCACTTTCATCCAAGAAATTCCTTTCGTATCGGTAGGGGAGGGAGTGCTGAAACCTGCCTTCTGGGGAGGAGATGTTCCTTCCAGAGCGTTTCCCCCTAAATTGTCTCAAACCAAGACACCCTTCTTACCTCCCTGCCTTGGGCCAGAGCATGACTGTGGTGACAGATGCCTGTGCCTGCATGTGTCAGGCAAGGGCTCCTACTTGCTTCCAAATGGTTACTTGATGTGGCATCCCCAAAGAGTCTGTAATCCTTGTTTGCTTCGTTCTGCATTGCTTAATATGCAGTGACTCAGCAGCATTCCCTGCCACCCACTGGCATATTTTCTGTTATTTTATACGTTGTGAAACAAGCACTAATTTCATTTCATGAGTGAGGAACGAACCTGCCACACATAATTCCCCAGCATGTTATATGGGATCTTATCAGGGAACTGTCACAGCCCCAGGAAAAGTTTAGTTGGCATCTCAGTAAAGGCTCAGTTTTGTGGAAAGACAGTTTTAAAGTGTTTATTCTAGTGATCATACAGGGTGCAGGAACCCAAGGTAATTGCAGGGAAAGCACCAAGGAATAGTTACTGCATGAGTGATGAGCAGATGCTCCAGAAGAGATGCTAAACAAGCTATGGAACAGCATTGCCACAGCCTCGAAGCCTCTCCAGGAACAGGTAGGCAAGGCAGCTGCTGGTGTATTCCTGCTCCGTGGGATAAGGAGACCCAGCTGATCCTCTGTCAGCACTGTACCTTGCTAGCCCTGCACTTCCATGCTGTTTTTTGGAGCCTGAGTTCGGTTTGAATAGTCCTTAAAATGAAGCAGGCATCCATCTTATTATGCTGGCAAAGGGACAGCTGCTCTGATTCATGGTCCTACAGGACATGTCTGTACCAACCCTAGGCTTAAAATAAGTTGATTGAATTGCTTCAAAGGAATGAGCATAAACTTACTGGATTTTTCTGAGGTGGTTAAGGTTTTTAGTTTGGAAGTCATCTCTGTTTATTTTTCCCCTTATGTCCCACCAGCTGAGGGCTTCACATGTATTTTATGCAAGGCACAGCTGTGAGATGTGCACCTCAGAGGCTGTTCATGGAGAGCATCCGTACAGGATAATAAATGCCATTTAACCAAGCAGACATCAGAAGCACCAAACTTCTCTCAGTATTGAACATGTTGTGCCAGCGTTCAGAAAAGGGAGAATCATCTGTGACACTGGGTCAGCAAGCAGGGTCATGTACCTCCTGCATGGCCACAACTGACAGCGTGCCTGCCTCAGCCCCAGCAGGTCCCACCTCTGGTAGCAGGCCAGATGCCTGGGCACTGTTGTATCTGTGCATGAAGTGCTGGTAAATACCTAAACTCTAAAATCCATCGGAAGCCAACTGGCCTGGAGGAAGCAGTGAGCTAGCACAGTAGGTGGTGGTAGTGAAGGGCTCACCCATGGGACAAGAACACAGTACAAACCTTCCTTGCTATGGTAAATGTGGACACGAAGAAAACAATGGCTATTTCTCATGTGATGCAAATCTTAAAAAAGAGTGGGGTTTTCTCCCTGTTAAATCAGCTGAGCAGCCCTGCTCCTGACAGCCTCAGACCATCTCTCATCTGATGTAGAATTCAGTTTCCTCATGGACAGTTTCAGGAGGACTACTGGAGGAACAGCAGTTGCACCTAAAACCACAGGGCAGCAGATTTTGGATACTAAAAATATTAAAAGTGAGTCTGTTCAGAGGAGGCAACTTTGGATTTTGCTCATGGGTGTAAGAAGTTTCATATCATCTTTTGAGAGTTTAATATCACCATAGCCTAAACTGATGTTACTGCCATTGGAAAAATAGTGCTTTTTATGTCTACAAGATCCCCAGAAACAAAGATACACCCATATGCAAATTGTACCCATATTATAAGCACATCCATGACTCCAGACACACTTTCAAAGGATTTGACCAGCTAGCAGAACAAAATCCAATGCTGTGTTTAACATACCAGCCTGACTAAAAGTAGAAGATTAAGAAGCCTTGGCACTGTAAGAAACATTAGTGAGACATTAGATATGGGGTTATGATAAATGACAAGTCAAACAGGAGGACCCACATCTAAACATGGAAAAAAATTAATCTCTGAAACAATTAGGAAAATATTCCTTCTCAATGGATTTTCCCAAGATATATCCTCAGTCCCCTAAAATAAGCTCACCAGAGGATATAGTAGATAAAAAGACAGATTGTGTCTATCACAGATATTGCATTTGTCATCTAATAATTTAAATGTTGAATACCAAATGTTATTGCTAAGTGATGAAAAGGAGGGTAAATTCTACCTGTAGGACAGTTGCATGAGCCAAAGGCATCATGATTAGTGGGAGACCCATAGCTTCAGTGATTATCTTGAACTGTCCCAGAAGGATTTGCTCATCCTAAGCAGCAGTTATAAGAGCTTGTTTCACTTGCCTTTGCCAAATTTTAGCTGAGGGGAACATGAAAAATATCCATAAGACAAAGAAAAACCCATAACCACAAGAACAGGAGATATAATCTGAGGATGAAAGAAGAGCAAAAAAAAGAAGGGGAGAAAGAAGGTCTCCAGCACTCCTGGCCCAAGAATGCAATGACTGTGGGGCCAACAGGAGGCTGAAGAAGTTGCCTCATCTGCAAGGAGTCATTTTCAGGGACATCATTAGGGGAAGGATGTTATTTATTTTCTTGGTTCTTCTTTCTCCATAGCCTGCTCATGCCATTAGTGGAGAAGGGCTACTGGACTGCAGGGACCTTCATCCTGGCTGTTTTCACGTTGTCTCCCATCTTTGTTAATAAGATTGTGGAGGATGAATCAAAAGCAGCTTCTGGAATGAGGTAAGATGGATGGAAAAAGCATGGAAAGATTTATTTTCCTTGGAGAGTAGCCATATGTAAACAGTATAATTAGTTCTGGAAATAAGGAGTGTGACTTAGCTGAACTCCCAAAGACTGTCTCTTAGGTTCAGTCTTTGACAACTTTCCAGGGAAACAGCCTGAAGTCTTGGGAAATTTTCTGATCCTTCACCTTCTTCAGAGAATCGCTGATATCAGTCTACTAAGCATACTTGAGATTCTAAAATAATTTATTTGTAATTTAACTTTTTTTTTGGCAGAGAATGAGAACAGATCTCTTGATGGTCATAAGTGTTCAAAGGGGTTTTTTAATTTCAGGCTGGATTGGAGCACCTCAGAGAAATACTGGATGAAAACTGAACTCCTAGCATGCTCTGGAGATGATGTTGACCACTGCAGTACAGTAAATATGATAGCAGAAAACACACGAACGAGAAAAAAGGAACAGGATCCTTTTTCCTCCTCATACATTCCTATGAAGTCACAATTAAAAGCAACTGCATCATTCTGCAAAGAAAAAAATTTTGTATCATCTGCTTTATTTTTTACACCAAAGTTATTAAATCTGGTACAAAGAACATATTTTCAGTTTGATCATTTCTCACCCAAGCTATAGGGTAGGCTGTTACATGCTTTTCAGAATTCGTGCTCTAAATAATTCCAGTGATGTATTACTAAGAATGGTAAGATTTTAATTGCTTTCCAGCAGTTTTAGGTTACACTTCACCCTGCACTGCCATTTACGGTCCACAAATGTTTAAGCCTGGAGCTGTCTTCCAGCAGCAGTTTGGCAGCATTTGTGAAACAGTTGGTGTGTTAAAACTCCAAACATGTTTCTAAGAGCCTGGTGCTAGTATTAGAGGGGTATGGCATTTTCCATGTTAAGTAATGATATATATGATGGTAATCACAGTGTCTTTTCCACAACATGTTTATAAGGATCAAAACCCTCTTCTGTCACCTATCCTCATGCTAGGTCTGCTACTATGTGAAAATCTATGATTAACTCACTACAAGCAACATCAGGTTTTATTAGTTGAGGGGAGGGAAAGCAATGGGTCTACTCTTCTCCCTTCAGTCCTTCCCAAGCTGATCTGCATAGTTCGGTGATCCCAACCAAGTAGGGATTTGGCTCAAAGGTTAATGCTGTGTTTGCTTTGCTTCATGTGATTTTGAAGACTTGGTATATTCAGCTGTGTAACTCTCTACTATTGTTTTGAAATAAATTAAAATGTTTGAAGAATTATCTATCTTACCAACACATCTGTATCGACATGGCTCTCTGCTCCAGCCATTAAGACTTTCCCCTGGGAGGAGGTAGCTTGATAGCTTGCTAGTTTGAGTTAAGTGACTAAAATGATAAGTGGCATTTTGTTCTCATTACACTAAGAAAAGTCAATCAATATAAAGCTCATCAATGCATTAATATAAAAGCAGAAACCAAAGAAAACTGATATTAAATGGAAATTTAGGATCCATTATATTGAACACTACAAGTCAGTTTCCTGAACTAGAGTTGACAAACCACCAGTAAATGTCCAGCAGGGAGTAGTTCTGCTGTGATTATACTGACTAGATGATTTAATAGGTCTCTTTCCTCTCTGATACCTGTGAACATATGAAAATCAATGGCAGCCCACTTAGTGGAAGTACCTTCCCTCTTTTGCTCCAGATGCATGGTTTGAGCTACCTATGCAAAGCGATGCTAACAGAGATGCCAGCTGTTTGTCACCTCCTGGGGGAAAGCCTCATACAGAAATTCTAGGCCAAAATCCAAAGGATTTCTTTTGAACTCTGAAAAACACCACCTCATTTCCTTTGTAGGAACTTCAGGCAAAACCTTGCCATGGGAGAGGAGGGTGCCAGTTGTTGGTTGTTGAACAAGGTAGGATCAGCTGGCAGGAGTGTGAGATCTCTGCCGAGCATCTGTTCCCCTCCCAGAGACCCTTTTGGGACACAGGTCCCTGCCAGTCAGTGGAGAGAGGATGGGATTGGTACACAGCTGCAACCAGGCACTGACATGTCCCTGCTGCAGGCTTCTCTTCCATTTAACAGCCTTGAGAAAACCTAACTGAGGAATATGCCAAGGAACTGGCACAAACCAACTGAGGAATATGTGGATTTATTCAGATTGGTCTTCTCCTGATCACGTTGTCCCACAGGCTGTGGAAATGTTGTGTCTGAGGAGTGGAAGCAGCTACCCGCTCTGTATTGCCAAGGTTTTATTGTACTTTTCATTTCTGAGCTGTCATTTCATTTAATTTCCAGTAGATGCTACTCTACTCTAGATGCTTGCTAACCAGGAATTGCTCCTTATCCAAATGCCAGACCTTGACAGAAATGTTTCTTTGTGTATTTTCAGAATACAGGAAAACAGTCTTAATCCATCAAAAGTTGATCAATGGTATGACATGATTAATTAACAAGGGAAAAGGAAGGAGCAGGGCCATGCCTACCCAGTGAAGCCCATGGTGAAAAGCCATTGTAGGACCGAACTCAATAATTTAAAAACATTTTAGTAAACAGTGGCAGGAATATGGGAGATCACATCATATATCAGCAGTGCTGGTAAAAAGCATGGCTGTAGGAGAAGCAATAAAATCTTGGGTTTTGGTAGTGAAATAAGGGAAAATAGAATAAAACATCCTTTCTGAAACAATCTTTATGAATTAAAAAAACAAATTTGACCACAAAATGTTTTGTGTTCCCACTTACAATATTGAATATTATCTTTGACCAATTTTTACATATTTCTCTGCTTTTCTCATAAAAATAAAGTGTGTGGTGGAATCCTTTTCATTAAATGAGTTGCAGGACTTTTGAAAAACTTTTAGGACAAAGGACATAGTTTAGCTGAAATAAAATTAAAAGAATATTATTATATTTTACATAATTATATATATATAATTATATATAAAAAATATTATGTATTTTAACCCCTCTGTCCCCTGCACACTCTGTGCTTTGGACACAAAGCCTGCCATCCATGAGAAAGCAGGGAAAAAATCTTCTCCTAATCTGAGCTGGGGCATGCTGGAAAGAAAAGGTAAGTTCCTTGTTCAAATCTACATTCATGTTATTTGAGGTCACACTTTTTATGTTCTTGTGGTGGAAATACTGGAAGGATAAAAGCTGATGCTAGGTGTCCCACATCAAGCAATTGTTCTACATCAAAGGAGGGAGGACACTTAATTTCCACAGGGCCCCTGTCCTAATATCAATTCCCTGTGATGTTAAAGACCAACAGCACCCACTTGCTGACATCCCCATTCAAAACCTTTGCCTTCTGTGCAGTACATGCCCTAAAACTTTCTCCTGCCCTTGCTTTTAAGGAGACAGACTCATGCACACTGACTAATAAAATGACACAGGAAATCCTGTGAAATGATGAAAAGGTAAAAAAATGAAAGGAGGAAGTGTTGGTCAAATCTACAGTGAATATTAATAAATGGTTCCAAGCAAAGTTTTACCAACATTGTTTATTTCCATAGCGATTTATCTCAAAAGTCTTGGCCTTTTTTTTCCCCCATGATAACTATTCCAGTATATTTTAAAGTAATTGGCAGCATTAACTTAATCTTTTATTTAGCTAATAGGAAAAGGTTGCATTAGAGCTTTCCTGGAATAAATGTGAATGTTCTTTAAACGGAATGCATAATGGCAATTCCCCATTCAGCTGCAAAATGCATTAAAAATGGCTTTGTCATATCTTGAGCTTTTATGTTGTGTCACATTATTTAACCTTATTCTTCAAGTTCTAATTAATCAAATCATGTTTTGTGAAAATCTCAGCTTTTAATAGAGGAAAAATGGTTTCCTGATAGCTATGGAGAAAATCTTAATTCCAACAGTTCCTAAAGCAAGTATGAGGAACCTCAGCATCTATGGTTAAAAAAAGTAACAGAGCTTCAGTTCTATACTTTGGGCGTCTATAACGGCGAGCATTACACTTAGTGTAGCTGTGTACTACTTCGTGTAGTATGTACTACTACATACAGAGTGAGGGGAAAATGATTCAGGTCAGGCCCCCTTTACCTGGGCAGCTATCCTTTGAGATGCCTGCCTGAACCTGGGGATGTCCTTTTCCAGGTACCATTACATATCCAGGCTGTAATGCCATTCAACAGTGCTGCTGAAGCTTATGGGAGGGATTCAGCTCTATTAAGCCAAGATTAATTTAACTCCAACAGTCTTACTTGTGCACCTGACAAGCTTTAATCACGATGTTTCAGGCAAGGCTGTAACCTGCACCCTCTAACTTGGCTTCCTTCTGCACTCTCATCACCACCGTTTGTCACTGTCCTGTTGAACCCTGATCCTTGCCCATGCCAGTTCCAAATCAGTTTGTTTCTCATTTGAACTTTAACTGCTTGGAAGATAATGTCAACAGAAATCCCAGTGGAGGCCAGCTTTGCAAACAGGATGCTGTTGCTTTGCATAGGAGATAATCTTTTTTGAACATTTCGCATGAGAACTGCAAGGCGACATCAGGAGAAAGATGACTAAGAAAGCATCTCAGGAAGCAGGGCGTACGCACGTCGGGGGTACCACATGGCACAGTCACAGTGCAAATTACACACACATGGTCCTGCGCAGACCACAGCCGCCCCAGCACTGGCTCTGCTGTTACCTGCTGGTCCTCCACGGTGCCTCCCACATCCCGAGGCTGCCCTTTCCCCTGCCAATGGCCACAAGGGCTTCAAACAGGGCAAACACAAGGGAAATGGATCCTGCAAGCACACCATGAACATCAGAAAATTGAGGTCACCATGCTCCAGCTGAGCTGCATGCAGAGATGGAGGGTGCCGATCCAAGGGTACAACACAAGAGTCAGTTTCCATGTGTCCTTGCAGTGCTGGACTAGAAGAAAAGAGGGTAGATGGCCATTGGCAGCCCTTGGGGTACCACAGGTGCCTGGGCAGTGCCAACTGTGCCCTACCCCCTGCAGCATTGGCCCAGAGGGCTCAGGTTCAGCCTGACGGCACTGCTGTCACCTCTTTCCAACCACAAAGCCAGGTGCCTCCTCATTCAAAACCTTGAAAACACTCTGTTTCCTCATTGCAGTGCAGGGAAGGGAGACACATGGGTTTTCTCATTTTCTTTCAAATGAAAGACGATGGGCCAGTGTGTTAAAGAAAGGGGATATGGCGATTCTGCTGTTACTTTGCTGTGAGATCTCTAGTGAATTCCTTAAACACTCTGTGCTGAGTTTACCCAGCTGTAAGACACATGTAGACCTCATAGCAGTATTCTGAGAAGAACTGCAATTTCAGATTCTCCAGGGTAAACTTCTCAAACAGGGCAGAGTGCTGTGATTTATTGATGATTTCTTCAGCATTTAACATTTTCCACAGGCCATGGTTCAGCTAGGAAAGACAGAAGATGCCACAGTTGTGATCTTTTTCCCTTCCATGCAAATGGTAACCTAGACAATATGCAAACATATCTGCCTAAATGAAAGCAGAATTTTCATCCTCACCTGTCCCTGCTCAGGCACAAAAGTTGGCAGCAATTAGGGAGGTTCAGAAATCAAACACGGAAAGAAAGATGAGAGGCACACAACTGCATATTCAGATAAGATACAGTTGGTAAAGAAAAAGAATCTTTCTTAAAAGGTCACCTAATCCACTAGGAAAAACAAAGAAGTATTTATTGTTATTATTTATTCCATTTTCATGAAAACGTTTTTAGCACAAGGAGATACTTATTCTTCCACCTTCTTTGGCATCTATGTGAGACATTAATTCTCAAGTGATAAATGATAAACTGAATGAGACTTTTCCAGAAAAATGGAAGAGATGTGACATACGCCTCAGTTATCCTATAGTTAAACCAGCAATTATAGTCTGCACTATCTAAACCCTACGGGTTTGGGGTTTTTGCTTTACAGCTGGATGCAGCAGAAACAACATCCTTTGTACGTTTCTGACAGTGGTTTTAACTGATCATGGCATTGATTAGCTGTATGCAGGTGGTTGGGGGGTTTCCTCTGAAAAGTTTTTGATATCTCATTATAGTGCTGATGAAAGCAGCAAGCGCTCGTGGCTGACGCAACTAACATTTCAGTTGTTACTCTACAGAAACCCAATGGTTTCTTACACCCTTTTCATCCCCACAGCTGAGCTAGTTACAGTGTGATGCTGAACACTGGCCAGTTTGGATGAGATGGATGGGGCTGCTGCTCTGGTACCCCATGTGTCCTGTTCTCAGTTCAGGTGACCTTACCAAGCAGATACAGAGGTAACTGCAAAGCCAGCAGCTGGCACTTTGGAACCCCAGATTTGAGTTTCTGGGTAAGGCAGATTGCTGCAGCAGTAGCAGGATTATTTTTATTTTAAAAACTCATTTCTGTGCGTATGCTGGTCTGTCAGGAGCAGCACGAAGCAAATGCTTTTGCATAATTGTGTATTACAGCTTGGAGTCAAAGCTGGTGCGTGGGCGGGGAGGGACTGGTTACACATCTCCAACAGGAACCCTAACGGATGTTGTAACAGCCACATGAAGAAAACATCTGCTCATTAGCAAAGCTGCTCCATTTCAGACACTGAGAGCACGCAAGCACCAACAAGCCCTGAACAGAGGCTGCTCATATCTAAATCCCCATGTCAAGCCTCATTTTTGGCCACCCTGGCCCCCCCAAAGCCTCTAGCCAACCCTCTGTACTCAGCAGCATCCCCTGGTCTGCAAGTCAATACAATATTCCAAGGTGATTTTTTCCCCCTGGCTGGCTGCACTGCTCACATTTCTTTTTCTCCTTCTTGCAAGCACACCCAGCTACCAGCATCTTCCCCAGTTTCTCTGACTTTTCTTTCCAGTTGTTCTGTCTAGTGGCCTCCAACATGCTACATCTTAGCCTTTTCTTCCCAAGGCCAAGGGAAGGCGACTTTCCATCCACTTCCCCTGATGCTCCTTTCTGGGGAAAATCCTGTCCCCTCTGCCAGAAATGGCTTTGTCCCATTTTTTAATTTGTAGGAAGCTGTTAATCAATCTTACTTCCTTGGTGAAGCACACACCTGTGCAGCTCCCTGCCTCCTCCAAAGGTCCTGCAAGCTGTCTCACACCTGCTTCATCTATGCAGATGGGCTCTCCAGTGGTTTCTTGTGGAGGGAGAGCAGCTTTGCCCTGAGATAGTCTGTGCCTGGGACCAGGTTTCTGTGGTGGCCCTGGCTGTGAAGCAAACCTGTACTCACCCTGGGCTCTCCTCTGAGTGAGGAGTTAGAGAAACAAAAGGAGGGAAGCAGAACCAAGAGAATGAGACCAGTGATGGTGTGATCACAAAAAAGCACCAGTAAATTATCCATGGGGATTTTTGGACAGGTAATACCAACTCCTCATATTTTTCCCAAGTCCCCAGTTAGTGGCTGATGAGAGTCAGACACTTGGATCCTCATGTATATCCATCTGGTCACACAGCTGTGGATTAGAGTATCTGTGGCAAGTCAGCACACATGGCGCTGGATCCTGACTGAGCTGGACCTGTCCAAACACAAGGTGCAAGAACTACTTCGCCTTGTGTGCCCAGCTCTGTGCAGGGGCGGGCTGGATCCAGGGACTTCAAAGATGTCACATTTGCTTGCCAGGCCAAAAAAAAAGTCTGGAGCTCATATTTTCCATCATTTCAAGTCTGAAGTGTACTTGAGAAGTCTGAAGTCTTTGACAGGGTTTTGTACTTGCAGAGGGGGATTTTATTCTGAACATCCTTTAAATACTTTGTGGGTGGGAGTATTTCCAATTTTGGAGTGGTACATGTTTTCTGATAAATAAAATCAGCCTATGCTGTGGACCTTTGCATCGGTAATCAATACAGCATTTATCTACATTAGTGACTCACATAGCCTGTCATGTAGGCTTTGTTCAGTTATTTTATGTAAGGTTATATTTATATTACCAAATATTTACATTGTAGATATTTTAACATCAATGAACAGATATTTTGCAATATGTAATTTATTAAAGAGTAGAGTTTTGCATCCTGTGACATGCTGCAGTCTTCATAAATATGTCTCTCAAAACGAAAATGTTTTTGGCACCATATATGTTGCTCATCTCAAAAGATAGAAAACTGTAGGTCAGAAGTATGGTGGTAATAGTTGAAAGAAACACTTTTCCTAATCAAATTAGTGTTTAATCAAATCCTGTTACACTTCCCAATCCAAATGATGTCATTTGCTCAAATTCTTCTCCCAGGTACACTTTTTATTCCTCGAACAGATCTATTAAGGAATAACACTGTGTTTGTGGCCTTGTAGACCAAGCTGGTCCAGAAGACAGATCAGTGTGCCTGCCATGTGAGAAGAGGCAGAGTTTTATCTCTGCAGCTTAAACTGTGTATTTTGAATACAAGTTCTTGTAATTTCCTAGTTAAACAGTAATCAAAGCTTTGGCAGAAAATCTTTTCTGTTTGTGCTTTGTTTTGTATTGTTTTGTTTTTAAATACATGTGTTCAACAGAGTTCAACAAGAACACATTGCAAAACACTGCAGGACTCTAAAGGTAAATCCTTAAGTGACTCCTTATTGGGACCCGGCAATGCTCAGGGACAGAGGTAGAAAAAACCCCCTCCTGGTTTGACAGGAACCTCTGGGTACAATCTATAGCACACAAAGAGGCAAAAATACGTGGTGGCCACAGACCTGAACCAGAGCAGAGGATCTGTGCTCTGTATGGTGGAGGATGAAAACTGTTGGGTGGAACAAACTCATTTGCTTCAAAGCAAAATGGCAATTCCCAGCCAGCCGTGCAGCTGCAGGACATCTGCCTGTGTCCAGGCGTGGAGCTCTGCGGCCGGCAACCCGCTGGTAAAATATAATCAGTAACATTCAGAGGAACAACAACAACAGCAAAATGGCAAAACCTAATGGGAAAGTCGAGCCAAGGAGCTCAGCTATGCCTGAGGCCATGTGAAATCTGTAGCACCGCGGAGACATGGCAGGTTTCTCATCCCTGCTGAATCCCCTAGGCTGGCTGTAGCTCAAATACATCTATGTAAATCCAAAACAAACCACTGGCCTGACTTTAATTTACTGGAAAGGCAAACTCACACAATTTAGGAGTATGAAGACCAAAGCAGTGGAAAGAAGTTACATGTGGTTGTGTGCAGGCCCCAGGAGACAGCTCTACCCCCTGTGCCCTCTGAGCAGCCTCCCAGACCAGACAAGGTCCCACTCAATCCTCCTCTGGGGTCAGTGGTCACCGGGGCTGAAATCCACACAGGCACACACCGCAGTGGGGTCAAGGTCCCTGTGCCAGTGACATGGGGGCTTTTTCATGTTACTCTGCAAGAGTAGAAGTACATTTCTGAGGAAGTCCACACCAAATATAACCACCAATGTGGCCACCCTCATGCTTGACCTCCAGTGGTGGCCAAGTCCCCAGTTTTCCCAAGTCCCAGGATGGGAGTGGAAATGGGGCAATTTTATGGCAATTGCCTCCCAGACTATTCCTCTGCCAGTCTTCATCCCAAGTTTCTTCTGAGCTAAAACTGATTCTGTCCAGAGTGACTTCTGCTAGAATTATTCTCTATTGATTTATTGAGTGCTCTTTAATCCTCCCACTAAATTCAGTAGACACTGTACTTTTCAAAGGCAGAATTAGGCTCTGTGATTAAGGAAAAATTGTCCTATTTAAAGGAGAGAAAAACAAAAGCTCCAAGAAAGAATATTTTCAGAGGTCTCTGGGCTTGCAGCTTTGTTCTGCAATGCTCCAACACATCACTGCATAGGTGGTCATTTCATTAGCCTGGCACCAAACTGTAAATTACACCGTAGTTACAGCCCTACTCAATACCTGATACATACTTTATTAGAGATATTGCACCAATCCTGAGAAACCATAGGTATGTGTTGTGTTACGAAGCACAGAACAGAATATTGTGTTTCTTAAAGGGAATTTATGATGTGACTATTGCATAGGTAGTGGATTGCAGACCCCTAATGTCATCTTGGGCTACAGGAACCCTTTATTTCAGGATCTCTTCATATTAATGTACTGCCTTGGAAGTTCAAGCAAGGCAGTCCATCCACTATTTTCAGTGACAGGCAGGGCTAATTAGCTCATATAACTATTGTTTGCACTACTTTATTTTCATTGTTCCTCTAATTTTCCACGCGGGCAACAATTACAAAGCCGTAAGGACATGCAGAATTATGCCTGGAATCTCTGGTTTAATTAGAGAAGACACAGACAAGAGCAGCACTGCTACTGCTAACTGCAGATGCCTACCTGACAGATTTACAGAGGGATTTAATGTGTTTGTCTGCCTTTCCTCTGTGTCCCACACTGTGCAAGCTGAATTTAACAGCTGGCCAAAAGGGTCCTGTGGTCCCTTGTGGGCTTGTCAGGCTCACTGAAATAAAATACCTGACTATCAAGGCCTCAATGCATACAGTCATAGGAAGACTTTTATCTTTTTGGGAAGCTAACGGTAATGCATATTCTAAGGGAACACACAAACTGATGCTTTCCTTCCATTAGCCTCTTCCAAGCCCTTGCCCTATTTTCCCCTGGAAAACAAAGCTGCTGTTTGGCACTTCAGGTGATGAATTTCTATTTCACTAGACAGCTTATTTGCAGCAAGACTTCTGAAAACAGGGATATGGCTTATTCCTGCTGAAGCGCTGAGCTGAGACTGCCATTGTCAGTATTTAAGCACAGGGTCATCTACCCTGTGTCATGTCTTGCAGTGAGCCAACAAGAAGTCATTTGATACCTACTACTGCACAGCAGGGCAAGGCAAGCTGGCAGCAGGATCCACTTTGTTTCCCTCTCCTGCCATCATGACAGCTCTTCTGTGGAGACCTGTGCAGCTCAGCGGAATGCACCAGCAGCTATTAGCGAGATGGAACGGGCATGTCTGAACTTATATCCCCTGAAATGGGGAGGTGAGTGATCCATACCAGCACAGCTGGCAACAAGGAGGGGGAACTCAAATGAAAAGAAGTGTAAGATAATATGGCTGTTTTGAAAAGTTCAGTTGAAGCTGAGTGAGACTTCCTCTGTACCCTTCAGAATTAAACAGCCAGACTGTAGCATCTCCAAGACTAATTTACTCAAACCCTGGGGATAGTGGTCAAAATCTGTAACAAGCTGGGAGGTGATTTGACATTAGGTGACACCACCACGCCTCACCTCATTGCTGCAGCCCAGCACTGGAAATCAGCTGTTAGCAGAGATCTGTACTTATATTGGCACATCCTTTTGGCTGTACCCTCGGGAGCAGTAGCTCCCACGAGGCAAATTTACAAGGTGATGTAGTGATTTGATTTTATTTTTTTAATTAAATATACTTTGTTGCTGAGAGTGTTCTTGCTCTCCAGGTGGCCTGCACTACAAAGGGACATCAAGGACAGATATTTTGCTTAGCCCAAGAATAAAGCAAACCAGAGTCACTAAAAAAAAAAAAAAAAAAAACAAAAAACAAAAAAAAAAAAAAAAAAAAAAAAAGCTGCACAGTTGGAGCTGCACAGTTTGAGTTTCTTGTAGCTAAACAGGACTTTAGGTATGCATTTGTTGCTAAGTGGCAAAGGTGGGGATATCCAGCCTACTGGGAAAAGGGGAAGCAGCAGTATATCACCTGCACTTTGCTCTCAATAAAGCTCACTAGATTTATTCTTTTTATATTTCTCAAAGCTTTTTTGGGTATGTCCTTTCATTCAATTTTACAGCTGTACCAATCCCTGTGTGTAAGAGCAGAGTGTACATCTGGGAGCAAAAGGGCCTCATTGGGCTGTTTCATGGAAGTAAATGGTGACGTTGGCAGCACTATTTTTGTAACAGAAACATGGTCACACATACTTTATATTGTCTTGAAATAACAGATTCCCAAGGCTGGAGTCCAAATATAGTGGAACTTCTATGAAGGACCATGTTGGGGTTAGACAAAAAATGAGTCTCCCAGCAGAATGGTCTTTAAAGGTCAGAAAAAACTGTAACTGGAAACCTTCTTAAGATAATTTAAAACCCTGAGTGTAGATGACAGTTGAAGGAATATTTAGTACACTAGGTACCTGCATCCCTATTTAGAATCTGAGCAGTTTTAAAGGCTGTTATAATTAACATACACAGGAGGAGAAGACAGCTTGGTTTACACACATGAACTGCAGTTCAAACTTTATAGGCTTAAGATACACCAGATTTTTTTAATAAAGGGGAGGAGGGGACAGTATAAAGAAAGGATTCTTTTAGCAAAGGGAAACATTTTCAGAACATAAACCCATGAGATGCCATTTCTGGAAGTGCAAAACTCTGCACTCCCAGCAGGACATATCCTTCCTTGTAACCCATCCCTTTGCTGGCAGAGGCAGAAAAGAGGATTTAGGCAAGAAGCCTCACAGCTCTGTGCCAAATCCTCCTCCTCATCTCTGAAATCCCTGTGTGAGCAAACTGGCAGTGGTTGTTCAGATGAGATCAGCAGTGCCTGCTGCAAGCTGAGGCAGTGGAGGACTCTCGGCAGCAGGAAAGCCCCTGCTACCTGAGTGGTCCTCCCAGGCACTGGCAATTACTGGGAATTGCCACTCCTTGCTCCCTCTGCACATTATTCCTACAGAGCAAGGACCTGCAGCAACAGGTGGGGTGGCTGCAATCCTGCATGGAGTCAACAAAGCAGCAGCCAGAGACAAGCGAGCAGCACCAACAGCAATTTTACAGCTAGATAAATACATATACATATACATATGTGTGACTTCAGTATGGAGAATGGAGCAGGTCACAGGCAGGTTTTAGAGACTCACCTTTGTACAGCAAAGCAAAAACCAGCAGCTATGTGCCATTTATCTCAGTAGAGAGAGGTTGGTGCAGCAAAGAACAGTTTACCTCCAAGCGCTTTCTGCCACTGTCTAACATGATTTAAAAGACTTGAAAGACTTTCCAGAAGCATTTTGAATTCCACAGGTGAATCCAGATCTTGCCTGGAAAAGCAGGACCCACTTGTGCTATCCCCAGTCCTTCTCCCACAGGCATCAAAATAAAGCTATCACTTTAAATTCTCTGATTTATAGCAAAACCACAGTCTTTGAGTACCCAAAATGGTAGCAAGTTGTTTTAAAAAACCAAACTCTACCTATAAAAGAAGGTTCAGGAAAAAAAATCTCCCCCTCTTCCAAAACACCCCCTACAGAAACTTCCCGACTTTATAATTCCAATTCCTTTATAAGGTCAGATGCCAGTGCTCTTTATATTTACTCAAAACAAGTGCACCAATTACTTTTTCATTTTAATTGACCTGCCAGAAGGTGTCTTCTCAATGAGGACCTAATTAGGGGAAGGAGCCTGGGGAAGCAGTGTATTAGATCCACCTAGGACAAACTGAAATAAACATCCGCTCCCTCTTCAATGTAGCCTTCACTTCTATTAAAAAAATCTTCTTTTACTGCTATTACTTTTTTGCTGAGTAATTTTAGAGTCTAGCTGTGTATTTTTTTTTTTTTTTTGCTCCAAGTGAGAAAAGCCATGGAAATACCTTTGTTTTCCTCTACAGAACTAGGACTCAGTAGAGTGGATGGATGGATGGATGGATGGATGGATGGAAGGATGGATGGATGGATGGAAGGATGGATGGATGGATGGATGGATGCACGGTTAGCACCTGTATCTTCCTCTGTGGCTCAAATAGGTATTGTGAGTGTGTGCATTTCATTCCCTAGGCACCCATGTCATATAATCAACATATATTTAATAAGCTAAAGCAACTTCTCTGCCCTGCCTCAGGGAGGAGGCAGAGTCCAAGCAGAGCCAGCTCCTGCAGCCAGGAGCAGGCACGTGGCATGGTCATGGTCAAAACACAGGAACAGCTCTATTCATCCACACCCCAAAGATTTTAGTATCCATGGCTGCTTCTGTTAGCTTATTTTAAGATGACAATAAAGAAAGCAATGTGCATGCATGTGTGTTTAACATAAATGACAATCTGCAGAAGCATCATTTCCTCAGTTTTTGTGAGATATTGCTGGTGCTGGGCTCTTGAAAAATCTGCAGCAATAGATTTTTTTTTGTAAGAGTTTGGGTTTGTGCTCCCCCCTTGCCTCTGTCCTTAAGTTATATGAAAGTTTTCTATTCGTCATGAGGATTTATTGATTATTATAGGGCTATGGGATAATTAAATATACAGGCTTGCAAGTTGTAGTAGAGAATATTCTTTTAGAAATGCTAACAAGATGTTAAATACAACGAATTCCACTCCTAGTACTCTGCAGGGTCATAAATCAGTGCAGTGGATATAAATATATATGACACCATTTAAAAATCAGGTACATGACTATAGCTATTGAGTTTATGTCTCACTTATCCCTTAGTTACTAAGGGCAGAAACTCCCTCCCCCTCACATCCATTACGCTCTTTTTTTTCTACTTGAGTAAAACCATATCTATGTCATTCATGGGCTTTTCAGTTCGTGAGGACTTTTGTGCTAGAATTAAATGGAAATACATCATTCTGCGAGTATCCCCAACTTTTATGTGAAGCTAATTCTTGCTATCCCTTCCCTCCCAATGCTAACTGTTCATCTATGAAACGGGGCTATCTGCCCTCCGAGTGAGATTTTATTGCTAAAATAGAGTAAAAATTGTTTTAAAACAAAGAACACACATCTTTATAGTAAAACTCAAGTTTGTTTTACAATTAGAGAAAAGAGTCACATGGTCCCCCAAAAAACCCCAAGTTTTATATATATATGTATTTTGAAAATATATTTAAAAACATAAAAAACTCTAGTTAAACATATATTATGTTAATCAGTACACTTAAATATAGCTTAATTATATTTACAATATGATGCAGTTGCTTTTAAATTTTAATGCCAATTTCAGTATTTTCCCAAAAACCCATAAAATTATATAAATATACAATAAATATTTATATTACACAAGATGAATAATAGAGAACAAGGCCACAGACATGAACGTACAGTTGCAAGAGTCTTTAACACAGCACTAGGCCTGCTGACATGCATGATATAGTTCTGTCACAAATGGACCACAGAAGGAGTTTAATTAAATGATATGAAGAAAAACCAACCCCCCCGCTCCGTTTCTGTTTTAACTAAAACTGCCCAGCCTGTGACCATGGATGTATAAGGTCAGGCACAGGAGAGCCATGGGACTGCAGGTTAATTGCCAGTTTCACCTTGTATCAGTAAGTATAGAGTTGGCATTTTATGGGGAATATCACTCTGGGTGTAGTTACTAGACACGGTTCTCCAGGTTCCCAGCTCCATCCCTTAGTCCCCCGCACCTACATGGGCTGTCCTTTACCCCTCTGAACCTACCAGCCCACTGTTCTAATTCTGCCACACCTGCACCACCTTTACTGTGCCAGGGGAGGATTTATAAGTAAAGGATACAGCCATAGTCAACTTTGGGAAGTGAGGAACTTTATTTCTAGCATGATTTATGCATTAACTCTTCTCTTTTGGAAATTCAATTTCTTTGAATGAGTAGTTACTTTATTCCTGTATCTGAATTCGACTACTATCAGATCCTAGCTATCTTTCTTTTTCCAGTTTAGATGAGTGATTTGTTTGTTATTCACATACCAGCATCATCCTTTCTTAAAAGCAACCAACCCCTGTTTTGAGAAAAGCCAACATTACACCACTTCTCTGCTGCAGATTAGGAGTATTGCTGGGAATAGCTCCTGACTCATGCTGGGTTTACTAAATGGAAATTACAACACACACACAGGTACTGGCCCCAGGGGTATGAAATGGTCTAGTGGAAGGTGTACTTGCCCATGATACAAATGATCTTTAAGGTCCCTCCCAACACAAAACATTCTTTGATTCTGTGATTTAATTTGCACCAAGAATATCTTAGATGACATTTTGAGAATTTCAATAAGGTTTTGCTTTGTTTTTGGTTTTTTTTCTGTGTGGGAAATCCCCATCAGCAATCGATGGGGAAGGCTGAAGTTTGAAGTTCAGTTGGGTCACACAACCCTCTCTTCTCACTCACAGTCCAGTGTGCACATGGCCAGTGCCACTGGCACTTTGACAGCCAGTTATCCTCAGGAAGGGGCTGCCCTTATACCTGAAGTAGAAGAAATCACTGATGTGAAAGTGGCTGTTAGCTTCCAGCATGGGTTTCTACCAGTGATGACATAAAATCAGTGTTAAATATGCTCTTCAAAGAGCATTACTGGGGGCAACATATTTCAGTAAGCTTTGACCAGTCAAGATTTTAATAAACATAGATTCTGCAGCATTCAGAAGCAGATTATATTTTGCACTATTTTCCTACTTGTTCAGCTATTTTTTTTCGTCTACAAGAATTGCAAATATAGCATCAGCCTTCAGGGAGCTTACTAACAAGCTATTTCTGTTTTCAGCCCACTGTAGCCAGCTCAAGTGCTATGCAGAGCTCCCAGCCTTACAATCCGCCTTTTTAGCAATATTTCTGTCGGGGAACGCAGAGCTAAACATGTCTCTCAGCACCTAAGCAAGTTAAGCCAACTCCTCCAGCACTTGCTCTTCATTTACTTCCAGAGTGGTTTTTTAGTGCCAATATTTGTTTCATAAAATAAGGCTGACAGCAGAGGTAGAGCCACATGAACATAATGCTAACTGTTTTCTACTAGAGGCAGTGCTCCTTTCTTTCTCGTTCCCAAGATAGTGTCCAGGGCTCCTTCAGGCAGAGATGCCACCAGAGTTTGCCCACCAACTTTGCAGGCCTAGGGCTGCTGGCACACTCTGGAGGGGAAGGGCATCCATGTACATGGCCAAACTCTTGCTCTCTAACGTCACGCATAGGACCAGATTCAGTAATGACTGCAATTGGGATAGCCTCCGTCAACCCAAATCACTGTTACTTGTTCCCAAACCAGCTGAGCTATAAAGTCCCACAACCAACCTGATTTCAGACCCACCATCATCTTTTCTAGACACTTTTTCTAGTGACACTCTCACTGTGCTTCACCACGACATTTGATCCAAGCACAGTCTTTTATTATATGAAAATCATTGCTCTCAACACTATAAAATATTTTCTATATGACAAGCTCCAGTTCTATGGTAAGTGAAATAATTAAAGATCACAACCAATGTCCCTCCAGGGGAAGAAAAGGGGGAAAAAAAACCTCAAACACAAGCAAACATGTTATAAGCAAATGCATGTCTCAAAAGACTGAAAATTGAAAAAGAAAAACCAAAAAAAAAACCCCAACAACAACAACCCCCCCCAACCAAAAAAGCATGTTGCCATACAGTTAAATAAGTGTTGTCTTTAAGCCTGAAGTTCAACAATGTGAAGTGGAACATCACCATTCTTTTTCAGTTGCCTCTTTTTATTATTTTTTTGTCAGTAGTCGGACTGCTATTGCAAACACCTTCACAACATACAAAAACCAAATTTGTTTCTAATCCAGAATAAGGTAATGATTGTTTTCTTTTTCAATCTGATGGGAATTCAAAAGTAAAAGAGAAACAGTAAAACTATGACAACAGCACCTTGACATTGTTTTAATTTCAACGCTATCAGAAGTTAGAAGCAGTAAACATATATACTAACAGACTAAAGATACTTACTGTCTAAAATGTAAACAGAATGTTTTGGTTCAATTTATTTTTCTGAAAGAGGACAGTTTATCATTAATTCACAATTGAAGCAGCATGCAATTTTATTCTTTTTTTAAAAATTTTTTATATTTTCAATTCTTGGCAACGGAGACAAACCACAATGTTATGGAGGAATGTAATGCAGACTTTTTTGTTTGCTTGATTTTTTTTTTTGTTGTTGTTTTGTTTGTTTGTTTAAACTTGTGCGCAAATGACTTTTGTTCCCCTTCAGGTCATGGATATGTTCAATAAATAGATTGTGTAACCACTGTACTGTATAAACTTCAGTCATACATGCAGTCCATAAAATTATTTTTACCGAATAATTTACCCTGTTATGTATATATACAAATAGATAATTTTGTCTCAATATAAGCTATACAACATGAACCCACTATCTTCCCCTTTTAATGGTTAATGTACATACACAAGAAGTGTCTATCCTTATAAAGCGCCAGCCAACTCTCTTTTTATTATCCATGGTGAGAGCTCTCACGTAAGACTGGGTAGTTCGGCACTGGGAGTTCCAGTGCCTCTTGTCTATGCCCCTGCAGCCCTCCTTTGTGTACCCCTTAGGGTTGCATTTGGTCTCATAGAAGTATTGCTTCAGCTGGCCTTTGGGTACTGGAACTTTTTCCAGGACTGTGACAGTCGCCCCGGACATGTCCACTGCAGTCTTTTTCTCTGCTGCTGTCACCCACTCACTCGTGCTGTCACATACACTCAGTTCCCCACGGCGAGCTGGATCAGAGTGGCGCCGGACTCTCATGGACATGTTTGCAGCATCCAAGTAGTTTTTGTACTCCTCGAGCAGAAAGAGCAGTGGGGGTTCCAAAGGCACTTGACTGCTTAGCATGACTCGGGATGTGTACAAGTCTGCATCCTTGTTTCCCTCACTGGGCTGGATGTCCTGGTCCTCATCTAGAAGCTCCTCTATGACATGTTCAAAAGTATCTGCCAACGATGTCAGTCCTCTTGAACCAGCATTGGGCCCATTTAGGCTCTCAAGAGTCCCGTGGGTCCGAAGACCTGGGTAAGCCAAGCTGCCTTGTCCTCTTAGACTAGCTTCTTTCATTGGGGCAGCTTTCATGCAAGTGAAGTATGAGATAACCATAGTAAAGAAAAGGATGGTCATCACTCTTCTCACTTGGTGGAACTGTTGAAACCAAGAAAAATAAATTAACTTACAAGATTTGGAGTAACAAAAATTCACCCAAGTTGTCACAAGACTATGCATTTTCTACAGAGATGTGCTGCATGCAGTTGCAACTCATTACCAGTGATAAAGCATCCTCTTGTAAAAGAGTGTTCTCTTTCATTTAGAGTTTCAGAAAAAGCATATGCTGTAGCAAGTCAGTTCTTACATGCTAAAACCTCTCTGTAGCAAGTATTACATTAGATACTGTGCAGACTCCTTATTTATTGACCAATTACACCTATTTCAAGTAACAGCAAAAGCAAAACTGCTATTTAGCAGTGCAACATTTCAGCAATAAAAGACAGCTTCACAGCTGTGAAAGGCAAGACTTCCATTTCAAGTGCAAATGTAAATACTTGATTTTGAAGATCTCTCTATGGCAAAAAATAGTTCATCATTCTGCCCACAAAAAAATTGAGCAGCACCAGGATAAACTGCATTTGTATTTTGAAAGCAATCTTCCAAACGCAGGAAGAAGCCATACAATTCTGAGGTCTCAGCAGGTCAATTTCTCATCTAAATGTAGAAGGTATATATACATAAATATAGAACAAGAAAATGGCCTGGAACAGTATACTAAACTTGAGCTGGATAGATAGCTTGCATCAGCACGGAACAGCACGGAAAGGACGTGCTGGATTACAGAGCTGGTAAGAGCTATACTGAAGTGACTGTAGCAGAACCACTGTTCTGTACTTTTCCAGGGCCCCACACCACCTCTTCTCAGGTTCTCTAGGCATTTATTTATGCCTAGTTAGAGGCCAGAGGCCATCACGAAACCCAGCACAACCAGCCCATCTGCCATACTGAAACACAGCAGTTTGCCTGTTTCTCTCACATTCTGCCCCAAGTTCTGGCACATGTTAAGGGTCATGCTTTGATGTTTACGTGTACGCTTATTTCTGTCCTCACTGAGAGAAGAGGGGCAGCACCAGAAAGGAGGGCTGGCAAGGAAATTCCTCACCAGGCTTGGAATCAGCACGACTCACTCCTATCAGGACTCCCAACCACTTGGAGCTCATATGAACTCCTTCCCAAGTGCTTTGCTATATCTCCTCAGGGTAGAAATTGTTTCCTCCTGCACAAAGTGCAGAGTAGATACTTTAAGTCCTGTTACAAGAACCACCCCCCCAAATCCTGCAGTGACAGAGAGCTATGCTTTCTGTCTGATCCAAAGCACCACTACAACATCTATCACAGCCAGTTGTTATTTTTTCGCCTTCCGATCCCTGTTCTCACCAGTTCTGTTTGCTAGAAAGCAATGGCATTGTTCACATTCTTGAAAAAGCAGCTAATGCATGTTTCAGAGCTTTTGAAGTTCATTTGGAAGTACCTCATATTTGGCAACACTCATTGGAGTAAATGCTATTTCTGTTTGCCAACAGGGTGCTATGTAGAAAGACTTACTTTATCTCCTGCAAATATGCTGTGGGAAACTAGTACTCTTATGACTTAAGATGGAAAGACAATTTATCATAAAACATACAAATAAAATGAAATGTGTACTAGAAAGGCAATGCCCAAAATGTAGGTCTTAAAGTACTTAATGACGGCAGGGTGGGAAGTATTCAGGTTTACGTCCGTGCCCCCCTCATCTCCAGGCCCCCACTAAACAAGATTTAGGCCAAGAATCCTTTCTAACCCAGCACAACTCTTCCTTCATCCCTCCATCTCTCTTCCTGTTTAATAGTGTTGTTGTGGCATAGATTTGTTAAGATTAAACAAACCTGACATCTGTGACTCAAAGGAACATAGTGTTTGCTCTAACCACGCAGAACATTAATATTTTGCAGTTTTTTTCATGTTGGGATTTTTAAAACATTCTACAGGAGTGTCAGATTTCTTCCTCAAGGGGGAGGAAAAGAGGCATTACAGAGGTGATTTTTTACAAAAACAAGAAAAAAGATTGCTAGTCTTTCTTTATCAAATGAGAGACAAGACAACTCGTCTTGAAAATGGGTGGCTCAGCTAACATACAAATGCAGAGCCAGTGGAACAAAAAGTTAGTTATTTATATGCACTCTCTCCAGAGATTTGTTTAATATAAAATCTAAAATGAAAAGAACCCCAAACACCCACATCACACTTTGTGGCCACCAGAGCAGTGAACAGAAAACAGATCTTCTGGCTCCTACCCAAGTTCCTGTTATTTTTATCGAAGTAGTGCCCAGAGGTCCCGGCCAGTTCTTGACTCAGGAGGACAGAGTCTCTCTGAGCACACAGGCCACCAAGGGGCCTTCCAGAGTAAAAGACAGAGGGCACGAGAGGCACCAAGACAAGCACAGAACAGGGAGAAGTTTGCACCCATCAGGTAAGCACACCAGCTGGACCTGATCAGTTGCTTTTCAAGTTAGATTGGTGAACAAAGGAGAGGAATCCCTGGACCAGGCCACATCCTTCAGTACTGTCATTGGGCTGTTTACCTCTCATCGATGTGAAAACAGAACAGTGGCTGTGCAACTTCACTCACGTGGATGCTTTTCTTAAAAGGAAGACAATGGAGGACAGCAGTGCAGATTGACTTCAATAAGCCCTCAGCATCCTCCACCAATAACTGGTTGGTCACCAGATCTAACAGTACTTTATATATCACATTAAATATTCCTTAATCAATTCTGCCTTCCATTTAGCAAGGAAACTGCTGTCAAGTTTGATCAATTTACATCCCATCTGATGACACAACCACCACTATTATCTGGGATGGCAAGAAATTGTGTACAACTAGATTCTGAAAACCAACAATTTTCAGTCAGGCATTACCCGTGTAACGTACTGATGATACACAAGAAAACGTATCTGTTTAAAAGCCAATCTTCTTCCTCCCATTTATAACTGTAGAAGTGTATGTCAAAGTAAGCTTTAGCAGCACAGATACAAGGAATATTGCCAGCAAGCAACCACAGATCAAACATCTACTACTCTAAAGCTGAACTCCGGAAGCAGGATGTAAAAAGATTCTTCTCTCTATCTTGACAGTGACTTGAGCACTATACACAGTCCTTATCTTTGGCAGCAAAATTATATCAAGTGATTTAATACAAGGACATAATATTTTATCACCTGGGAAACATCTTCATTTTAGATACCGTAGCAATTTGTATTAGCAGTAGCTCAAAATCAACTAGTTTAACATGCTATAGCAGAATAAGATATCTCACTTCATGGGTAGAAACACACAACCTTTCAGCTACTGTTGAACTGACACATGGATGAACGGTTCATCTCTTTTTAGTGAGGCAGAGCTGATATCCCAATGTAGCATCAATAAGGTCACTGGAAACATTTTGGATGGCAGCTTCCAGTCCTTTTCCTCTCTGTTTCCCAACTACCAAACCTTCATTATATTGCAAAGATTAAAGATACTGCCTGTCCTGTTACAATAAGTGTCTTGTAAACCGCAAACATTAACATATCATTATACATCCTTCTGATTGAGCCAGTCAGCATGCCACCCTGTGTGGAAGGGGAACTGAGCCGGGAACATGGGAGAAAACTATTTTCCTATTTTCCCAGCCTGCTACTACTGAGAAAGGTATTGATCCTTTCTGTGCTGGGTATATCCACCACTATGAGGCCTTGCATGGAGATGCCCCAGCATTTCTGTGTACGTCTGTGCCTGAGGCTACCCTGGTAGACTGAGCAACTATTTCCCATGGAGGCTCACCAGTGCTGAGCTTTTTGTAACTGGAGTAACCGGGCTGATAATGCATGTTCTGAGGGCATCAATACAACTGAATGCCAGACAAACAGAGTAGCCATGACTACTTGTAGTAAGATATGCACCCAGAAACATACAATAAAAAAAAAATCACTGATGTTACAGCATCAGTCTGTAGTCCTGTAATACACTCATTCCCTCCCTTCTCAGGTGTAGGAGGTTCAGGTCTCTACTCCACACCTTCTAGGAACAAGTAAAGGCTGCAACCCTTTTGCACTTCTGTTCAGCCACATCTCTGGGCATAAAAGATTGAAGACCTCTCTAGGAGAAGAGGTCTTGGTCCAGTTGTTGTCCCATACACTGTACACCCACTAACTTGTAAAACACAGATATACACTAGCCTCCCTGACAGCAAGCCTTAAACTATTCCCTCAGGACATGAGATGTGTCTGTCAGAAATCACATTTGAGACCAGCTTCGTGAACACCATCCATTCTCATGGCCACAAGAACATCCTTTCTGCTTTCATGCAGCACAGCAAAGCTGTAGCAATGCTAAGAGGTCACCCACCAGAGCGGATCTCAGGAAGACGTGACCTACTTCATACTCCAATAAAGTCCATACAATTAGAGCTAGAGTAAGGACACATAATTGTGGCAGTCATCTCCACTAATGGGAAGGAGGCTCATTAAATGAAGGTCATGTCAATTATCTACAGCTAGTTTACATATGCAGTCAATTACCTTGCTGTACTATTTATTTCAGTATTTGTATCTAATGAGGATTCACCAGTTAATTGTTTTATTTCATTATTTTAGTTATTTTAAGCAGAAATCCAGTAGCTTAACAGGTTGTATTTCCAGCAGAGAGACCCAAGGAACAGCTGTGAATATGTACTTGCTTTTCTGCATCCCAATATGTGCCATGCGAGTTGAAATAACTTTCAGTAGTGAATAGATTCATGCTTTAATCTCTAGAAAGGAGTGTGTGGAGGAAGATAAAATTAGCAGCAAGTGACATTCGTTTTGTGCCTTGCCATTTTCTAAGATCTTTACACAAAAGTTCAATTTACTAAATACTACTGAATGCCACAGGCATGAGTTTCTGCTTTATGCATCATTACCAGAGTGTGTGAACAGATATCAAAATGGGATGCATGTCAGCACATGATTTGCAAAGACTAAATGTACTGAGAACAAATAGTATTAACCTTTATCACATGCATAGCTGGATGTCTGACACACTCTAGTTATCCTTGAGGCTATTTATGCAGGAAACCATATAATTATTTTTTATTACTGCAAATAAAGCACCCACTCCCCAATACATACACATGCACACCCAATATCCAATTTGTATTCTTGTAAGCTGGTGCTTCATGTCAGGAAGACTAAACCTATTTTATTTTTATTCTCATGTTGGTTTTCCCTGAGGTAATGAAATCTACTTAGTCTTAATGCCAGAGATAGCAGAGACTGAAGTATTTTGAAGCCCAAGATAAACAGCAAGCAGAGTTACAAATAGTGTTAACTTTAACTACAACTTTTAGCACGAGAAATTTGCTTTTATCTTATGTTGCTAAATATTGTCTGTGGTACAGCTTCTGAGAGCAAAGAAATGCCAGCAATGACTATATTAGCTCTGGAAATCATGCATCTGTCTAAAGCACTACAAGGCATTTTTTGTGGGGTTCCAAGGTTTTATTGGACTCTCTCCCCAGTACATACAGAAATCACAGCTTCTGACAACCAGAGGTGAGAAAGGACCCAAAGAAAGTAATGGCAAAATAATAATGCCATGACATCACAGTCCTGATCTTTCACAGAGCCGTGTATCAGAGTTTCCTACAGACTTTGCTCATACCTTTCTAGACACTCAAAGAGCTTGCTTCAAACCTCTGAGTGGGAATTCAGTTGCTTTAATGGGTGCAGAGTAGACTCACTGCAAACATGCTTATATTATACTTAAATTGGCTAAGTGCAGGACTACAAGGTGTTCCCTGCAGGATCTCTGTCAGACAGACCTCAGACCCAGTCTGCCCATACCAGTAAACGGGAAGAATGAGTTTTGACAGTATGTACAAGTGAAGAAATAGCAGACCAGATTCACAGATGGTATCAGAGGTTTTCAGAGAGACAACATCTTTAGAAGAGACGTGCACTATTTTTATATTTTGATAATCGGAACTGATTGTTGAGCCAGTGATGCATTTACTGCCTTTCCAGCTGTTCCTACAGCACACCACACTTGGGGCACTCAAACTGCACTGGAAGTTGTGATCCCAACTGTAAACAAAGAAACTTAGCTCCCAAAGGAGCTTGTGTGTGTGCCACCATCCATATCAAAGACAATATGCTTTACCGCAGTATTTTTTGCCAAATTTTCATGTTGAAGTCCCAAGGTATGCAATGAATGTCCTCCACAAATTAAAGCACTACCAACAAGTTTATTTCTGCTTCTCAAAATATCATGGGTAGAGTGACACGCTGCACTTCCATTGCCATGTCAGAAACACTGTACGGTAGTGTTTCTAAGCTCAAAACCTGTGTATTAGCAAATTCCAATTTCAAAACTGACTTCAGAATACTGCATGAATCTTTTTAGAGTATACGTCAAGGTATGTTCATGCCATTACTGTGGTCATTCAGAAGTAACATTAAAGCAATCTCTGTGAAAGGAAGGTTCACCTATAGAATAGAGTACATATTCCCCCTCTGCAACATGAAACCCACGAAACCAATCCATTAAGTAATTACTCCATGCTAGGATACTATCTGGGTCCTCTGTGGGGGCAGATAATTAGAGTTCTCTGAAATCATTTGCTTCAATAGCCACGAGAGCTTTATAAAATGCTAATTCAACCTGTGCGCAAAACAATAATAAGGCAGAACCTCAGACCTTTGAGCAGCATCTGTGGTTTATCTTCCATTTCACTACGGTTCTTTGGTATGAAACACTGCACTGAATCATCACAGGACTAAGCTATTCTGCCAAGTACACACATGAAGCTCACACTGAAGTCAAGGAAAACTGGCACCCCAAAGCAGGAACAGAACGGATCATGTTGCGTGCTATCTAGTACGAGTTGGAGCCCTTGAACAGTGACATGTGTCCAGCAGCCCTGGAACAACCCAGAAGTTCCTGCACTAGTTGAGGTTGAATCTCCCAGACTGCCTATAAACTATTGAACAGCATGTAAAGCATCCCACACATGCATCAGTTCTGCTGCAAGTGGCAGCTTCCTAGGACCTATAGAACATTATGCGCTCAACAGGAACATAAGTTGAGATTTGCCAAGGAAAAGCAATGGTTAAAAAGCATAATCATCAGATGGTGCAGCTACCAGTGGTTTGGGCAGGCAGTGTTTTCAGTAGGGTGAGGGGAGGAGAGCAAGGGCTATACCTACTTGTTGCAAGACTCTTACCTTTGCTGAGACCCTGACTGTGTGTGGCATTGCTGTAAGAGAATACCTTACTTTTAGACATAGCCAGTACTTGAAACGCAGCAGATCAGTACAGATGTGCATGAACCAGAAACCAGAAATGCTTGTTGTGAGAGCCCTGACAGGTATTAACAATACTCCTACATTTGCCAGTGGTGTTTCAGTCATCTTTTGGCTGTCTGCCCTTGTGTGTGGATTTTTCTTGACACATGCTCAGTCCAGCTGTCAGCACAGCATCTCCATGGAAATAATTTCCATACACAGGGCAAGGAATAGAAGCTTACACTGAGGTACCAGGTTTGCAAAGTCACCTCAATCAACATTAACGGAATAACGAGGACTTTGTATAAGGATATGCTCATTGGGAATCTAATCCACTTCACTGGGCAGCCAGCTCTGCATGTCTCTTGCTGTGACAACAGCTTTATCTTTGGAGATAACACTATTGGAAAATTATGTCAGTATGTTAACACAACTGTATTGAAAACACTTTGGCAAGAAGTACTCTTTCACCACTGATATTTTACAGTGACAATGAAGCTTACCACAGATTACAAAGCATTATAGATTTCAGCTTTTTTTTTTTTCCCCCACCTTCTAAGTGGTTTCATGTTGAAACAAGACTTTTGCACTTGCTATGGCTGGTACTTTACCCCTAATCTATTTTATAAGTCTGTGGACCAACTTCAACTAGATTCAATAGAGGGATACACAGGGTCACATTGTATAACCAGCATGCCAGTACCTGAGACTGACCCCAATAAGCTCTTCTCCTCCTCCATCCTTAGGCAAACACCGGTGGGCTTATGGATCTTATGGACTTACAACATGGTATTTTTGCTTTCATTTCACAAGCTCCACAGAGGGAAAGGGTTTGGAATCATGAGAAGGGGTAAGGAGGTACATCTGGCAAAGATGCAAGGGTTTGAAAACAAGCTTCATTAGTTGTACTGCTCAAGGTACAAACATTTAATGGAACATATAGCAAAAAAAGCCCCCGCAGTCTTACAGGAAAAAGTAATTTATCCAACTCCTGCCTTCTCCCAGTTGTATAACGGTGTAATTTCTTTAACCAAGGAGTGTTACACTGTGACTTCTGTGAATTACATGGACATCAGGACCTTCCCTTCCCTAATTTAAAAATGAAGTTACATGGTTCCCGACTTTTGGTACTTGCCACCCGATACAACAGATTGTGGCATCATGGGGAATTATTTCCACAAAAATTATTCAAGTTCCAGTGGACCTAATTCTGGTGGACACAGTAAGTGCCTGGTATAAATCCACAGTGTTCTATTCACAGATTTATATCAGTTGCAAAGGTCACCCAGTATTTATGTGGTCAGAAAATCAGATGGCATCACAGCCTAAACTATAGCTAATAGCTGTATCTGAATAAAATGTGACAGGTTTCAGCAAAACAGCTTCCTCAGGACTCCTGAGGGATACATGCTTATTTGGTAATACAGTTAAAAGAGGAAGGGAAAAAAAGCTTTCTAGGTGTGCAGGCTAGCTCCTCTCTTCCTTCACTGATGTAAGCACACAAATAGCCCAGACATGTCTATAAAGAGAAGTATGCAAAATCCAGCCCAACACCACCTAATGTTTCTCACTTGGGTGTCCTGTTTCATGCACAACCCCCCACTGAAGAAAGTGGCTTTGCTGCCAGCAAAGCACTGTTCTCACTGTAAGAGCCCTTAAGCTCCAAAGGGTAGGTTTGTATATGAGACTTCAGTCATTAAATAAACACGTCTCTAGAAAAACTTCAATACCTGTCCCTTCATGTAAGCAGATCCTACTATGCTGCAGGGAAGGACAGCTTCTTTTCTAATAGCTGGGGTGGGGGAGGAAAGAGAAAGTTAAAGCAAGAAACATTAAATTACACAATTAGTCTTGGAAACAGCTAAGTATTCTCCCTCTCCCAGTATCTCCACAACATAATAGACTAGGTAGAAGTCACCATCTTACTCAAAATCGAAAGCAAAGCTGTCATACCAGAGATTATTAGTAGTTATAGAAAGGAAAAGAGGTTGCAAAAGCCAAGAAAACTAGTACTTAAGCTGCTGTGACTCTCCAGTTGCACAACATTTCTTGGAGAACATGCTATCAAAGCCTCCAAAATGCTTTGCAAACATTGAATCTCAACATACTTAGGTGAGGAGGAACCTCATCAGAAACCGTGTTTTCCCTCTGGGTAGCCTAAAGCCCACAAGTATGTTAAACATTTTACTCCAGATTACACAGCAGGTCACTGCTGAACCAGAGGAGAATAGGGGAGTTCTTGCTCAAAATCCCTCAGTTCAGCAACTACCAAGCTGCCTTTACCATGTGTATCATACACATATTTTGCAAATCTCTCCATGGCAATTCAGCTGTCTAACACAGAAAGATGCTGATTAAAACCTTAGGGGTATTATTTTGAATCCATATGCTAGCTCACTTCCATCTGTGTCATTAATTAGTTCCTGACTTTAGGTTAACTATACGGCATGTTGTCACGAGCCTAAGGTGGGGTGGCAGGAACTCCTGCTATTGCCATATGGCCTTTTGTTTCTTCTTTCATTCTTCAGCTCTTAGCCTCATGCTTCCAATTTGTGGGCTCAACCACTACATAACAAAGAGCAACAAGGAAAACGAAACTAGTGTTAAAATATAAATATTCTTCACCATTAAAACCTCTAAGTTTGATTTGAAATGCAACACAAGTTCCTATCTCATCCAGACCTGCAGCAAACTTGTTATGAAATTTGGGAAAGACCTATTCTCATAAAGAATTACTATTGCACAAGTAGGTATTTACCAGCCCTACAAACACAAACCAGGCAGCTTTCCAGGTACCAAGGGTCATCCTTAATCTGGATAAAATGGAGAAGAGCAAGGCTATGCCTACTTGTAATATGGGTAGCAGCATCATCGCCATCAAAACAACGAAAGGAAAAGAGATGACTGAGTTCTGGTCATCTTTTTTTCCAATGCATCTCCACAGATCCATCTTTATGTTAAAATACCAATGGCTGAAGACTGTCCTTAAAAACTACAGGTCATGTTTTGACGTATGCCTGAACATGACAAATTACAAGATATGCAGAATATCAGCAGTTCCCCTGCAGTCATTTTCTAGTAAGCACAATTTGAATACTAACAAGTCTGGTGGTGCTTTGCGACTGAAGACTTGTTCCAAAGTGTTTAATTTAAAGTAGACATGGAAGTTATTTACTGTGTTTTCTAGGTCTCACTGCACACCTGTCCTTCCATTAGCTAAAGGCAGGAGAAATGATTTATAGTATTTCCAAGCATAAGAGTCTGTAAGTTTCATAACAGTTACAGGAATCAGAGAAGGTTAAAAAAAACATGACCATTTCCATGTTGAACAAAATTGATTAAGAACTAGGGGATATGACTTCATGCTTGAGGCTTATGGACTTCAAGATGTTGCCTACAGGTTTGTCAGTCTCAAAGGTAGACTTCTTTGGAGGCTTAGACTTCTAACTAACTTCTTCTTAAACATTATTTCTGCCTTTTTTTTTTCTTAATGGAGGCATGTGGAACTGACTCACTTATTCTTTTTCAACAACCTTGTTCATTGGTGACATTCCTCCTACTTTTGCAGTTGCAATGGCAAAAAAGTTTTGCACAGGGCACAGCAGAAATTTAGCATTAGTGCAAAATCAAGAGAGAAAAGGACTTAAATGAGTCTTTCAAGGAAGGCAGCTTTATTCCTTGTTTTAAATTCATGTGCCAATCATTAGCTTTTAAGGGGAAAAGTCATTTTCAGACATCCTCTTGTTAGTCAAAAAATTTGTATGTCTGTGAGAAGATGTAAAGAAGCACCTGCTTCTTCTCCTTGCACCATTTAATTGGCACCAATTTGCCAATGCCACACCAGTAAGTACTCTGCTGCTGTAATGAGATGTGAAGCATCCTTCTTTGCCTCCCATAAAGTAAAAACAATCCTTCACCAGTCTACAAGACATAAGCTGACAAAAACAAAAAAAATCATGACATTGATATAAATGGTAGTGTTTGTATCTGGAAAAGCAAAAATGAAGAACTTAAGTTGTGTTTATTTCTAGTTTTGGTTCAACCCATTATAAAGATAAAGGGTGGTCATGATGTTCAGAAGGACAGTCATAGCTCACCAGAGTTTCCTGGCATGGGTTCTGGTTAAATCACTCTTGCCAGCTTGAACTTGTTATTGAATTTGCTTCCTCCTCACACTGGCTCTCAGTACAAATTCTATCAAATAGCATTTTTCTCTCGGCGTTTACAGCTCAGTCAAACTGGATTATCAACTCAGAAGGAATGTAAATAGCAAGTGAAGATCCAAGTCTTAATGGAGGCAGCCAGCAGGCAGAATTACCTAGAAATATTTCAGAACAAGTCCTGTCACTCATCCCAACAGTATCCGTACACTTCTGTGGTACAGTGATAGCTATGGCTAAGGGGAGAGGTTGGTTTTACTAATCCAGCCTTTCAATAAAGTTTAGATCTCATGTCTTTTCTTCTCACTATATCATGTACTGAACACTCAATGAGAGCACCATTGCCAGTATAAAGATGGATAAACTAAACCATATGGATACTAGATGTTGCACCAAGCTTACAAAGTAAATGGCATAAGAGACTGAGGAATCCAGAGATCACAACCTTTAATTTCTTGATCTTACACAGCTTTTCTCCAGGAGCCATAATGTTTTAAGAAAGCAGTGTTTAGATCACATTAGATAAGGCACAATATGCATTAGAATTGGCAAAAGATTAAGCTTAACTCACTTTTAAAAGATATGTAGTACAGGATTCTGGGTCGAGTCTTTTACATGCTGAACTAATAAAGAGCATGTAACAGCATTTTGCTCAAGGTTTTGCCTAGTTCAATTTTTTTCCAGATTCCTCCTGCTATGCTACATTCATGCAAAGCCTACTTGTAAGTCAATGAACATACTGGAAAGGCTGAGACTGATGTGGAACTCCAGTGAGCCAAGGATAGTTTTTGAAATTCTAGTTTGGTATTACAACTCTCATGCACCCTGATATGGTATAAGCAGTTTGCAGTTACCTCCTGACTTGTGGCAAATATCCCTGTATCATAGTTCCTCAGTTTCCCACAGGAAAATTCTGTTCCCTCAGAAGTTTTTGATTAAGCTCTTATCCCAATATAATTTACACTGACAGACTTCAAATATCTTAAGAAATTTAAATAACCATCACCCAGAAAGTCATACAGTACATGCAATTAACTAGCGGATTGCATTTTCAGGGCTCTGTGAGATGATGTTATCAACTTAAGGTTTAGTTGTGCTGGCATTCTTATTCCACTAGGCATTTGATAGCTGAGAGCTAGCAGTTATTATAAAAGCCCCAAAACATACTGTGTCTCTAAGAGTCAAACAGAAATAACTGAACATGAGATTATGAATCCAGGGGGTAAAAAAGGCTCATTGTTTCCCTCTGTAATCAGTTCTTCACAAATTAAGTAGGAAACACTGCTTCTCTCAAATGCAGAGGAAGAAACTGCTATAGCAGGTTGATGTACAAAACAAAAAACCGAGAAGATACTAGTGTATTCCATGTTGTTAGGTTTGAGGTAGCAACAAATAGCTACATATTCAACTTAACTTTGACACTTAATTTTTAAACGGAGAAGATTCTGAATCTAGTGAAACCAATCTAAAGGCTGCTGAGTTGATACATTTGGGAAAATCAGAATTCTTTTCTCTTTTCCAACAAATATATACTAAAGGACCGTCCCTAACAAGTAGACTTCAAAGATGGGACAGGGAACAAACCTTGAACCCAACTCAAATCCTTAAGGGACTAATTCTACATTGCATATTATTAGTGTAGGCTTTACAAAGGCTATGAAGTCTCAGCAACAGCTGTACAAAACCTGTATAAATTTGACTTGCAAATACTTCTTTAGGTGTAGTATAAATTAAATCAGCAAACACTTTACTGAAAGTGATGCTTCTTGGCTTACCTATTTAAGCCACACAAGGAAGAAGGTATAAAATTTAGTTATCTGCATCACTAGAACAGGATTCACAGGTAATCATCAATTACAGGGCTAAAAAAGGTTTGCACTCATATACTAAATTTATACTGTGGAGTAAGGACTGGGATTAACTCATTTTAATGGTGCAGGCTCCCTTTCCAGAGACAGCCTGAGCAGCCTATGTGGTTCGTCCATCTCTAGGTGGCAGTAGCTGCTCAGATTTTGAGATACTGTAAGATGCTTATCTCAAATTTAGCAACCAGTATCCTTCCATCCTCCTAGAATTGCCTTTCCTAACGTGAAATGTGACCCCCTCCCCCATTTCTTTATAATTTATAGTAGTCTGTAGCTGAGTCACAAGGATTTCTGCATTTTCCTAACCAAGTACACAAGAAAAGAAATGAACTGCCAAAAGATTGAGGTAATTTATAGCGTAAAGCATTGAGAGCTTCTAGTCGATCAAAGGACTCAGAGAAACAAATATAAGAACAATCATGCCTTCTGTTCTCTACAAATGCCATGGCCAGAAATAACTGTCCTAATTAACCGGTTTCAGAAAAATGACTTCTCTGAAAAAGACAATATTCTTACCAAGGAAAGTATACAACTGCTACAGCCTTATGACAGATGTCAGCAGGGCATGAAAAATCAGTACATGAAGTTTCCTTTGGCTTTCTCTGGTTGTGCACGGTACTCATCTTCAGACAGCTGTATCCATTCACGATGCCTAACTTATGCTGTAATGGGACGTTCTGCTACCACTAGTATCAGTGCTACCAAGAATTACAATCACAGCAGGTCAGTATCATCCCAGCCAACCCTCTGTTCACTGGTTATAAAGGATAGACATTGTACCTGAGATGAGCTTGGCTTTTTTTTGGCTTTTTTTTTTTGTAAGACTCTTGCCTGGTCAGCCATGTCCATGGCATTTCCAGTATTTCAGACTGTTTCACGTTCATTGTTGCTGTTGGGTATAGCAGTTGAACTCCACCAGTCTACAGTTGCCTGATAATTAGGTCCTGAACGTTGAAAAGGAGGAAAGGCTGAGCCTGACCCTACAGATCACCTACACTTTACACGTAAGACTGTTTGCCTTGTTCTGCATGGACAACTCCTGCAAACAGTGTTCCACACTGGACTGCTCAGCACCTGGAATTGACAACATGCAAATTTAAGGTACCATGACAGAGCTGCCTGTATGCACTGCATAGCAAAATTTGTTATTTACTGTTATTTACTGTATTTATTACAAGTTCATTGATGACTTCTTGTTGGGTACCAGAAAGAGAAGACAGGCAAGACTGTCTCTGCCTCAAAGAACCTGCAGTCAAAGATAAGACTGAATAACAGGTGGATAAGGAAACAGTAAGATTTGTGTGTTGACAGACAGGGGACACAGCCTACCAGCCCCATCCCAACTCATATATCAGGCAGTTCACTCAGTACACACCTGTGCTGCTTCCTAATGGTGTATGACAGCATACAAGAGTTGTTACAGAACCTTCCCAGCTGGAACTGAAGACAGCAGGTTATTGGTTAACACTTCATTTCAGCAACACACAAAAATAGCTTAGCTTCAGTGCCTTTAAAAGCTTCCTTTTAAAGGGTGTTTACAACTAAGCATTACCAAGAATGCCACTGCATGAACTGATCTAAGAGATGACTGAGAGTTTCCCAATTAAGCAGCATTTCAGCTATTCAGGAGAAACCAAGTGCTCACAACATATGCTTGAAAACAGGTCAAGACAAGTTAGCAATTAACCTATTAAAAGCACATATCCTTCTCTAGTGGACCCTCCAACAATTCACCCAATGCCTAATGTGAGATTTCTAGTGTAGGCATGGGGCACATTCTTAGAAGAACTTTTCAGCCTTTTATACAAACCAGGAAGGCAGGTATGAGAAATACCTTTTTTTTTGTTATTTTAACAGGACCATACTTATTACACAAGTCATTCAGTAGAGTGACTCGTTTCTCCTCTTCATGCAGTGCTTACCCATAGAAGGGTTGAGAGGGTCTCCTACTTCCAAGTTTCTTGTGACCCTGCTTTTATACGTGCACTCCCTCAGAGAATTATTATCTGAGCAAACTGTGTAGCTTCTTGTGCTTTCCTTATAGCAACAACAGAGTAAGAGTGGCACAAAGTGCTACAGCTACCGCAAGGACTTTTAAGTGCAGCCACTTTCAGCTCAGCACTATCATGTATACAAAGCTTTTAAGCAAAAGCACAGAACCTTATTTTCCCCTATATTTTTTTCACACGTTAACGAGTCTTTAAAAACCTTTGCATCTGTGCACTGCATTTTGTAGTATTCCAGCATACTGCAGGACTTACCAAGCACTACTGTTACAACATAATGCTTTGGTGCTTAAAAGCATGCTGCTTAAAGTTACACTTTTTCAGTTTAGTCTTACTCCGTCCAAGATAAAAGTCCTTTCCCATCTTCCTCTACCATTATATCTGGATTATTCAGATAAAATGTTCTTCTTCTTTCTGACCTGTTTTACCCTGATTTCACAGCCATATAACAACAGGATCTACCCTGCAGCTCCGGAAAGCAGAAAGCACTTGCACCATGAACAGAAGGCACGCTGCTTACAACTGGGTTTTCCCAGACAAGGTTCAGTGAAGCCGAACATTAAGTGGTAGTACTACAGCAGAAAATAGACATTTTAGAGTCGAAACAGAGTTGTTGCTTTACTCTGAGACCCAGGTGAGGGACGGCACTCACTCCTGCAGAACATCACTGTCTGTCTTCTCCCTTTCCCCGGGTCTGTTTACACAGCCAGTGCCCTGGAACTCTGCACATAGGAAGCCGTAGCATCCCCCTGACAGCTGCTACCTCCTCTCACATGCCGAACTGCAGGATTTGCAGCACGCATGAAGCCAAGAGCATCCCCTCTGCTTACGTTCTTCTATACCCACACTAACTCTGGGCCATCACTGGGGTTGAGTTTTCACTTGAGGGCGTGCAGACAGCAATCCAGCTTTGTAAGCAGAGCCTTTGATTTACATGAATGCACTACCCAACACAAAAGAGCAGACAATTCGACGATCTTCTTACTTGGGACAGCCACCCATGTGTAAATAGAGCAAAATCTTTACTTTTGTGACCAAAAAGCCATTAAAACTTGGTGATGTGAAAGTTCCTCCTGCCCACAAGCAGGCAGCTCATTATCCATCCCTTTGCTCGTATCTACAGACAACCAAGGAAATTCATTTTATCTATTTATCACCATGAATTAAAGATTACAGAAATACCAGCTGAAGAAAAATGTATTGCCAGGACAGATTCTTTGCATTCATTAGAACTGTGTTACTAGAAACATAAATAACTAATAACTATTGATCTTGCATAACCTCAGAACAGCAAACTACAATGAACTGAGAGGAAAAGGACATATCTGAACTGGAATGTACAAACCAAGACACCAACAGCACCTCTTAAAAACAACCAAGCAAAGCAAGCGTGGCCCACAGCTGTAACACCTCATGCTTTTAATCCTAAGAAAAAAAAAATCTGCGGGACAGCACAAGGTTTCCAAAGTATTAATTAAACCTCTGCCAAACAAATTTACCATTTAACCCCAGCTTTTTTTCTGTGTGAAGGCGTGTGTGACCCCCAGTATGAATCCACAGCCGGTGGGTCGAGGCACGTCGCTGCTCTTTCCCAAGCACCGACACCTTCAGCCGTTCAAGCCGCCGGACTCCCTCTTTGCACCGCCTTCCCTTCCCTCCCGGCGGGCTTCCCGCGCCCGGCCGGCGGTGGAAGCGGGACAGGCAAAGGAGAAGGCGCCCGTGGCACCAGATCCCGCTGACGGTGCCCGGCATGCTTCACATTCCAGCGACGGTCCAGCTTCAACAAGTGCATCGCGCCCCTCCCTGACGGCACCTCGGCCGCCAGCGCCGGGCGGCGCCCGGCCCCGGCCCTCCCCGCACCCCGGCTCCTCCGCGCCGCCCGCCCC
>VWZW01003076.1:329739-346103 GCA_013397115.1 Edolisoma coerulescens | reverse complement strand
GCTCCGCTCCCCTCCGCTCCGCTCCCCCGGCGCTTCCCGAGCGGGGAGCGGGGCGGGGGGGTGTCGGTCCGCCCGCGGCGGGATATTGGTTTACTCCGCCGGGTATTAAGCAAGCCCGATCCATTTAAATATCGCTCCCGCGCTGACCTCTCCGTAGTTCGCCTATTAAGAATGCAATCAAGATAATAACAGGCATTGCTTATTAATGAGCGCCCCAGGTAACGTTACACCGGTGACTTTCTGCAGGCGCCCAGCGGGAGCTCAGTCCCAGCGGTCCCGAGGCGGTTCTGCCCAGCCCGGGACCGGGACGGGACCGGGACCGAGACCGAGACTGAGACCGAGACCGACAGCGGGGCCGCCCGTCGCATCAGCGCCCGCCGGCGGAGACAGGGGCGGCCGCGGAGCCCGGGGATCTCGGGCGAAACGCCCTGCTCGGCTCTGCCCGGCCGCTCACGGGGTGGATTCTGTACCCCCTGACAAAAATCTGTTTCGCCATCTCCTCCTTCTGCGCGTGCAGCAAATACAGTAAATTATTGATAGTGGAAATTGAATGGTGGAGGCAATAATGGTATCCTCTGATTGACTAGCTCCATTTGATCTTGGTAAAGACAGAGAGATGGCACGCTCCCTGGCTGGGCTGGCTGCAGCAAGTGGGAATGCACGCGTGTGCTGGCGGGGCACAGCACCTTGTGCCACATCCCACGGCATGAGCCAGCTGTGGGAGAGGCACTGGCTTCACCCCCTGCCTGACATGGGCTGTGGTAGCCTCGCCTCTTTATTTCCCTCTTCCCTCACAGGCAAAATTGGAAGCAGTTGATTTTCAGAAGAAGATAGCGCAACGCTTTTATGAATCTGTTAAAACACGTGTTTTTCTACACCTCAAAGCCTGCTTGCCATCTAATTGCAATTAATGCCAAAGGCCCGTTCACTCCACGCACTTGTGAAAATTTATTTATACTAGGAGAAATGTGTGCAACTCATTGCTGCACTTAGACAGTCTGACTGCCTGTGTGCTTTTGCTATGAAACACCTGCATTGATCAGTAAAGAAAATAAGCCAGGTGTTTGAAATTCGAGTACACCTAAGGCCTTCCATATAAATCAGCTTTTAATATATATTAAAGGAAAGATTCCTGGTGGTTAATAACCTTTGCAGCTTTAAGAACTTTTTAAAAATCATGCTTAAGTACCATATCACATCCTTCTGGCACTTGGGGGTTTAGTTTCGCTTGTTTGAACTAAAAATGTCAGTGAGTATGAAGACAGTTCTACCTCTTTTGTCTCAGTGTTTTCCAGTCCAAATCTACCCAATTTACGAGAAAGGAGCCATTTTCAAAGCCTTCACTAACAGCCTGGGCCTGAGGAATCATGTCCAGCTCTTGTTGGCTGATAGATAGTCACTAATAAAGGTAGCTCTTCAGGCCAAGTCCTGCTCTGCTATTTCTGTATTATTCAAATTCTGCCATTAGGGATATAGCAGCCATTCCTTTTCCCACTCTAATATACCAATATAAGCTTCTATCTCTCAGCAATAATGCTGGGAAGAAGTTGCAGAGGTATTTCAAACACATAATTGTACCTGAAACTTGTTAAGTGAATGTGTGCATTTTATTTATCTGTTTTAGACTTCGCTCCACCATACCATTTAACTTTCCAGATACGACTTTATTAGTGTGGGTACCTGATTTCACTAAGGCAGCATGTTTTCAGCAGCCTTTTTGCACAGTCATAAAACAGCACAGTTTCAATATTCTGTGTTTATAATAGGATGCCTGTAAGTATTTGGATGATCTACCAGACAAGTTAAACAGTAGCAGGAGAGGCTACTTTAATCAGCTGTAATGTAATACATAACACGCTTGTTATTCCTGGAGGAAAGACTCTTCTGCTAGTACACTAGACATGCAGATGAGCAGAAGCAAGTATCATGCTTTAGAAACACTGCTGGCTTTTTCTCAGGAGTGAAGGAGAAGGGATATACTCTGAAAAAATCTGCTTGCAATCAGAACAAGTTTTTTAATTTTGGAAAGGAAGCATGTTACATACTGCCTGACAAGTCCTCACTCTGCGGTAAGCGCTTCAGCTCAGCTCTGCTAAGAACATAAGAACCATTAATTCCATGCAACCATGAAATTGCCATTTTTCTCTGCTACAAAAATGTTGCCTTTTGCATTGGTGTAGAGATTTTCCCAGGGAAGAGGTGTGGTCAGAGAGCTGCTTTTTCTTGCTGGTATAATCAGCCCTTTGGGCATTATTACCAGCCAGTGCTTGATTACGGAGAAAATGAAAAAGTGGTGTAAATAATTATTTGTTTGGATTTTTAATGCACATGCAAGCTGGGCTCCATATTTTTCAATCAGACCCTGACTTCCAAGAGAATTTTGTATGAATGAACCCCAAAAAATCGAGTCTTCAAGGTATTAGTTCGTGAAGCAGCTGATGGTCCTCACATGGGGACACTGCCTGGTTGGACCTCCACTCCTTTGTCCATAAGATGTACTATAAATTTGGAGGCTACATAAACCATTGCCTTTGAAATTTGTGGGATACATAGGATGCAAAGATCAGGCATCCTGATGTTTTCTTGGTAGACCCAAAAGGAGTTCTCTCTTGTGTCTGAAAAAAGACATCTCCTAGCCTGTCTCAGGAGCAGCTGTGTTTTCCCCATTTGGATTGTACAGATGTCAGAAGTAAGAGGCACTTGAAAGGAAAATCACACCATGATTGCATGGGGAAGAAAAGGGCAGACAGACTCTTTTCTGGTGGTTTCAGATAATTCAGTGTATCAAGCCTATTGGTGTTGTCACAGTATGCCCACTTCACAGCATGCCCACTTCACAGCATTTACCTTGGAACCAAGTGTTTTTTCTATCCATGACTAATTAAAATTATTTTTTGCATACACAAATCATACTTCACCCTTTTCCAAACATCAACAGGGAAAGAGTATGAGTTGTCAATCAACAAAATGTTGATTTATCCCTGCTGTAATATTGCTCGCAGGAGAGTAAGACCATTGCTTTTTGCTGAATTCAATTTAAACTGTAGCATAGGCACTAATGATTCTGTAGATACTATAAAGAAGAAAGCACAAGCACGCACGTCTGGTTTCTGTCTCAGTGGAGGTTATGCATTATAGTGATTGATGTACGAGGTCCAAATTTACTGATAAACTAATTATATGATAAAGTAGTTTGTGGGGCTCTTAAATTCCCCCATTGCAATTGTAAGGGAAGCAATAAAAAAGTCAATATTTAAGAAGAGTAACATTCTTAAAAGGTCCATAGTAAGACAAAAGGTAATGGGTGATTGAGTCTCCCCTCCCCCAAACTGTGTCTTTACACTCCCCATTTTATTCACGTAGTATCTTGACCTGTTTTTGAATGAGAAAAAGGTCAAGAAGCTACAACTTGGAATGCTTCTCACTTGGCTGTCAGGAATATAAACTAATCCTGATTACAAAAAGGACAATGCTATTGATGTACTTGGGTTTCAATGCTACAGGGTTTTTTCTGTTAAAAATTTTAATTGGCTGAAGTCAGTTCTTATATCATTACAAGCATTTTATGTTTAATTATGTTTATTCATGTTTCCTAGTTACCTATATTTGCTATTTTTTTCACATTAAAGGGATGGAAAATTAATGGAAATAAACTTTTCCAACTCAAGTAATGCTAAAAATTGCAATGGATTATATACACAAGTCATATACACACAACCAGGGTTGCAGACATGGTGCATTTGTAAGATGACTGGGCTGTGATGCCGCTCTACAATGATTCAGTGATCGCAGCATACACAAGAGAGCCCCTCATGCTCCACACTAACATCAGTGGCACTAGAAAAACCTCAGCATCTTTGAGGACCAAAGCCAAATTCTGCTTGACTTTGTAAAATCTTCATATTGTAGAGGCTTTGACTGAGTGCGATGATGAGAGAAAGATGGTGGTGATCACTTCCCCAGCTTACCCCTTGCATCCAGGGGTTGGCCAAGCTGTGGCCACAGCCTCTCTGAGGCATCAGTGTTAATGCCCTGGGGTTGGTGGTTCTTGGATCTCACAGCCTCGAGGTTTACATCATGTTCAGCCTACAAAGAGTTTCTGTTGTTCTGGTCTGCAAGCAGCTTGCTGGCTGACTAGAATATACCCTGTGCCTTAAATATTGCAGTGTAGTTGCTCTTAATTTCAAGCATAATTTCACCTTCAGTGAACAAAATTTTTTAAGAGGCCTTTCAGCCTCATTTTTGCAGGGAAAGTATTAAGTGAAACAGCAAAGATGGGAACACAAACCCAAAGATCTTTCATTAGACATGGTTTGTAGACTGCATGTACACAGGAAAACCTACTCTTTGAATCACAAGCACCAAACCCACAACATTTTTCCTGAAGAAAATACCACCTAATAGCTCAGAATTGTCACCCTGCAGCTAAGCAAAAGTGGTTTTAAAACTCTAACAAACAATTAAAATAATTGGTTTCTTCTTATGTCTGCTAGAGGTATGCCAGCTTTCCATCACATGGCAGGATCTGTACCCTGAATCTTGTCCCATGCCTTCTAGTCAGGGATTTCAGCACAATTTATGTGCATGAAACTGCTTCTCTGGCAGAGTTCTGTGGTAGGTGCAGATTAGCCTTTTGCAAACAAGGAAATGCACATGTCTACTACACATAAATCTATTAAACTGCTCATGAATATACTTGTTTGGTGAGCACACCAATTCTGGGTTTGTTCCTCGCCACTGCTCATATAGTTGTCTCTACTGGCATCAAGCGTTGTAGAAATAGAATGTGTCATATGTGGCAATTGCCACATGCAGTGATGTGCACAGACACACACACACACACATGCGTACATAAAATCCTCCCCATCCAAACCTCTAGGCTTTTCTTTTGGGGTTTTGCATGAACTCCATGCACTGCTTGGACAGTGGGATTCCTAAACCACACATGAAATCCCTCTGCCCTGTGCTGAAGGGCTGGGGAAAGCCAGGAGGATAATTCACCCTTCATTCTGACACCTGGTCCCGTGGCTAGTGTCCAGCCATGGCAGGCTTGCCCCACACTGTGGGGTGCAGGGCAGCTGTTGAGTATGGTGGCACAGAAAAAAAGGTGAAAACGAGAAAAAAGAAAGTAAGGAGAGAATGAATCCAACCCAGCAGAAACATTAAAAGTTTGGTTTTTCATTCCCTGATGCTTCGACGTTCACTAAAACTGGCAATTCATCTCCTGAGTGCCTCTGCCTTACCGCTGTTGTTTTGGAGGCATTAAACACCCATTACCTGAGCAAAGAGCAAAGTATCTGGGTTGTGCCCAAGAGTATCCAGTGTACCAGGTGTCTGGCGTATGGTGCCTGAGCCTTCCTCACTCACACCTGACCTTCCTGCTAACAACCCAGCCAAGGCTCCATCACAGCAGACAGAAAAGAGGGCATGGTACAACAACAAGAACAAAAGTGCAGACTCTGAGGGAGAAGCAGACGTGGGAAGGGAAAAGAAAATCCCCTCTTCCCCAAAGAGGTTGTGTGTGATTCCTTGGGATGGTGGAAACCTGAGCTGAGTGTGGAAAGATTAGATGGCTAGAGATGCACTCCTGTGACGGATCAGGCCATTGGAGCTCTATGATTAAAGAAGATCAGAAAACTGTTGGTGCACTTGTGGGTGAAAGGTGTTGGGATTGACTCATCTCTCCTTTCCTCTAAGTATTCAGTGGGTTTCAATTAGATGCAATATAGTGGATTATTTTTAATATTTAAAGGGATCAGATTCCAGGGGCTTATAAACTTAGCCAGGCATCTTATTGGAATAGGTATATGCCTTACCAAACCCTCCTCAGGGCATAACTTTGGAGAGCTTATTTTGAGTGTGTCCTAAAAATAAGCAAGCCCCAAAATCCCAGGTCCACAGCCCTGTGAATGCTCTTTTGTAGTTTATTTCTATTTAAGCAACTAAAATCTCCTCTGACATCAAGCTCAAACACTCCATTTGCCAGGTGCAGCAGCTCAGCGATTATTGCCTGGAGAGTGATGGGTGATAAGAGATCTAAAGCAAACAGTCGGGGAGGGGAGATGGAAGATGGTGTTTGGCACCAGGGCCAGTAGGTGTTCCGGGGTGCCCACCACCCACAGGGTCCCACTCCGGCCAGGAGCTGGCAGAAGGGATCCTCCTTGGGTACATAGAAATCCTTGGGAATGAAAAGCATGTGTAAACATTAAATAGTTCTTCTGGCTCTCCTGCCCTTCAGGACTTTCATATTAACGTATTTTACACTGCACTTAGATAGTTGTCTTCATCTTCCTGAAGAGGTTAAGGTACTTTGGCTCCTTCCTTTTTCAAAGCAGAGCCACATCAATACTTTTAACAAGCTGATGTGTTTAAAGATGAATTCAAGATATTTTTTCTTTAAATAGCTTATTGAGCTATTTCACCTAAGAAACAAAACATAAGAGTTCAAAACATGTTCTATGTTAACCACCTAAAGCATTAAAGAGAGAAGTATCTGCAAAACAGTAGATATTTTTGTTAATTGCACACTAAAATTATCATTGCAGCAATAAAAGTTAAAAAGAGTCCTCAAAATGAAAGCCAGACCCCACCATGTTCTCCTCCTCCAGTTACTGTGACTTGTGGCTCAAGAAACAAGTACTGGATTAGTCACATTAAAGCAAAAATTTCCCTTGACTAAAATGTTTCATTTGTACGGTGTCATTTCTGTTTATTGAATACTTGGGATTGTTAATCCTTCAGTAATTTAATGACTGGAACCACGTTGTGTGTAAACTTTACTGTATTCCACTTTGGAGATTAATAGGCAGCCATGTGTCTGTCCAGGAGTTTTCACTTGTCCAAATAAAAGGTATGGTCTGTTCATCTGTGGCAGAGGGGTGCCCAGGTGGCATGTGAGCACTGACAGGAGCAAGAGCTACTATTGTGTTATGTGCTCACCTATTCCTCAGGGCGTGCTAGTACACAGCAAAAGATGCCAACAAAGAGGTTGCTGTCCTCACTTCCTCACTTCCCACTGTAACACCCAGCCCCAAAGAGTGGGAATTGCACAGGGGCCGTTATTACTCTGCACTGACCAGATGAAATTATTTCATTGATGTGCACGGCAGAATTGCTTTAAATAGTAACTAGTACCAGGACAGGACCAGGCTGTTGTTTTGGTACTACTAATAAAATATTATTTTCCTCCTCACTAGTACAGTATGGGGGTAATTGGATGCATAGATGGTTCTCTCTCTACAGCATGTGATCTGCTCAGACTGTCATTTATAGATGCAGAGAGATGGGAACAAAACATAGGGTGGATGTATGACTACTAGGGAATTTAAAAATCCTGAAATATTGATTTAGAAAATCAATACAAATTTTAAGCTATTTTAAAATAACTTCCCTCATGTCCTACACCATTTCTCAAATAAAACATATTGATTTCTCGGCCCCAGCCTGCACAAGGTCAGGGTGGCTCTTGAGGGGTGGTTGGACAGGAGCATCCAGCAGTGGAGACATGGCCACCACCACAAAACCCATGTGAACATGATCTTAAGCAGGAGGAAAGCAATCCCACATTTTCATGCTCAAAGCCCCAGCATTTTTAGGGTTGGATATGACTCAAAGAATACCCAAGTAAAATCTGCCCCTGGCTTTGGCGAGACATTTAGTGGAGCCTTGGTGGTTCAGGACTTGTGCCATTAGAGTATAAATTCATAAACAACAAAATATATTTATTTTCTGGACAATGTTTATTTTTCATCTAGTTTGCACATCTGAAACATAAATGCATGCAAGGGAGTGTTTTAAACACCTCTTTGTATTTCATTAGTTAGCTGTTTAATCTGCTATAATTTATTGCAAATTGCAGTTGTACTATTTGGCCTCATGGTGCCTTTACTTATTTGAATATAAACACCACTGAAGTCAGCAGGAATGCAAAGTTTTTAAATCAGAAGGGAGCCAAATGCTAGATTTTCAGCAAAGACTTTGCACCGAGGCATTAAACCCCTTCTTTTAGACTTTTGTTATGTTTCTGTTTGATGCTTTACCCTGCTACATGCTCCAAGCAGAATAGTTTTCCCTTACAGGCATGTATAGCTTCTTCCCCTTTGGTTTCTTAATTTGGGTTAGATCCCGTAATATGAAAAATATACTCAGATATTGCACCTAGAGCACATTGATGAGACCTAAAGAGCTCTTCTGTGAAGGGAATTAAGATCAAAAAGAATGTGGAATTTAAATATTCAACATTTCTTCTTGGATATGAAACAGAAAAATTGTTTTGATGCAAAAGTTCTTGTGACAGAATACGTTATTTAGACTCTGAGACCATATTAGGATAAAACGTCTTTTTTATATAGGAATTGCACGCCTTCTTATGGAAATTATGACATTTTGTCTATTGCCTCTTACTACAAATATTTAAAGGATCTGTTAAAAATATTCTTTTAAGAAGCTGCATCAAGATAAAAGAAAGCAAATAAGAGCCAGTACAATTTTCAGGCTTATTTCTGATTACTTTCTTGATTCAGACCCTGTTAACCGCCAGAAAATTGCACCAACTACCAGAGTTGTGGAAGCATAACCGACAACACAGTTTATTTTGCAGTTTGGGTTTGCTGTGCTTTTGTCAAACCCTCACCCTCGCAGTAAATGAACATTGTGTTAATTCCATGAACTGATGGGCTTACAGAGGCTCAGGAAAAAAGGCTCAGCCTGAGTGCTAACACAAATGAAAGACAAGCAGATGAAATACACATTCTCATTGTCTGACAAACTGGTACTAGACCTCCATCTAAATTTAGCGGATTGATTTTTAACTAACCATTAATCTTTACTAACACCCCACAAAATGCATGGACTTGGAAGGCAGTGGACAGCTTCCCTCATCAAGGCTTCAGATAAAGCCGGGCAGGACACGCTTGCAGATGGCTGAGGGATTGCCAGACTAGCTTATTGGGAAGGTAGACCTTTCACCCTGTGCTCTTCCATACTGGGCAAGACTCAGGCTATTTCTTCTCCATCCAAGCACTGCTCCCCTAATGTGGGCCAGCCTGGGCCTGCCAGGACTCCAGCACTATCCATCACTTCTGCTTGCCCTTCACCTCGGGGTGCTCACACACCTCCTCGCTGGCAGAGGCCCCATGGGGGTCCACAGGAGCCATGCAGGGCTTCCCTGCAGGGAAGTTTGGATGCTAATAAGAGTCCCAGGCAGCTGTCTCACAATGGCCTCTGGTGCCTAAGGAGGTGAGTCAGTACATTGCTTTGGTCCTACCCTGTTTGGTCCTACCCTTTGGTCCTACCTTGGACGGGCTAACGGATCCAAAAGAAAATAATTTGGAAAGGTCCATCATCTTTGGCTTTTCTCCTGGCCTGAAGTGTATACCTCACAGTCTGAATTTCTTCCCTGTTTTGTATGGAAAATCCCTACAGAAAATGAATAGGAAATCCTGGCCATTTCAAATTAACTTTCTAGGTTTGTCTTCTTAAGGACTTAGCATCTTGTCAGATGTTTTGGCTTCCTTAAAATTTGGGAGCCAGCAGAATTTTCTTTAGGGACTGCTGCAGAAATACTTTGATGGGAAAGTAGATGATAAAAATAACTACTTGGTGCCAAAGGCAGTAGACTGGGAATTAAAAGCTCTTCTTAAGTCAGAGACATTTGGGTCTTTAAAAGAGCTCAAAAAAAGAGGTGAGAAAAGCAGTGGGTATGCAGGGCTATGACCATGGTTGGGCAGCTGACTGAGTCTAGGTGAAGAATTTGGGAAGAGGAAAACAACAGGTGGTGGGCAGAAAAAGCATGAGAATCAGATCTGCCTGGGGAATAAGTGGTGGATAGAGTGACTGACTGCTGATGTAGAAGCAAATGCCACACAGAAAGAAAAGAGGTGAATTCATGATTAAACTTTTACCTTTTGCCACCACCAAGACCTTTGTGAAAGACTTATGCGCAACAATTAACCCCCCAAAAACCAAAAACTAGGGAAAAATCCTAGAATAAAGTATTTGTTGCCTCAGAAGAGGATGAGAACAAAACATGTGACAGAGGTTAGTCATGTCACTTAGAAAGGTGTTCAAAAACCATGATGAATGATTGAAGTGGTGCAAGGACTTAAAATATCTTAGTCAATAAACCAAATTTGGGACACAAAAAGAGTTTCCTATGGAAAATAATGTAAGATTCACTCCGTCTGTGGATGACTCTATGACCAATAGATGCAGTAGGGTTTTTTTTCTCTCTGATGCAATGAATTTTTGGCAATAGAATAAAGGGTATCACACTTCAGGCTACAGCAAGAGATTTGTACAGTAGCAAAAGGCATTTGAGATGTATCATCATCCACTGGAAAATTTCAAACCTAGAATTTAGCCTCATTTAAAAACTGCTAAGTCTTTTTGTTTTCCTGGTCAATGCTATTTTATCAGCTATCTGTTTGCAAAATTCAGCCACATATTCTTTCAGATGGTTTTACAGACTTTTGGCAGGTGTAAGTGAGCATGTATTTGACAGAGCAAACCAATATATGAGCAGCTCCAGTCTCTTGACCTCTGCTCATGTCTCTTGCTTCATCCCATTCTCAGTAGAGTTGGTTGGGTTTCAAAAGGTGTTCGCTGTCAGAAATCAGCTGCCTTTTTTTTTTTTCCCCCTTTAATAACCACCTGTTTCCCTGAAATCCATTAAATCTATTGTCTTTTCATGATATCATTTAGGTCTGAATCTGAAAATTTTATCAAATGTCATTGTCAGACTATTGATGAAAGCTTTAGAGGGAAGTACTGAAAGCCTCTTTGAACAATATAGAACTGAGTTTGTGTTGAAAATACTGGAAAAAATTTAACTTTGAAATGTCAAATATTTTCCCAACTCTGTCTGCCTTGACAATGTGTGGCCTTTTCTGATTCCTGAGAGAAAATCTGAATGGGAGCTAAGTGACAGACACAGAACTACCTGTGGGCCACCATACAACCTCCTTCCATTGCTGTTGTCTCAAGGGGTGAAACATGTAAAAGAATAAAGAAACCTGAATGCAGGATCAGGGCTGAAGTCAATATTTTGACATTTCCATAGCTGTACAGGTTTAGTGTCTCTAATATTAGAATAATACACTGCAAGAGTTAGTATGTTAAGCTATACTGTTATGTCTTGTCTTAGACTTGAGCAGTAACCATGTAAACAGCCTCCATCATTCTCTTTCCATTCACAAATGTTTCTTAAAAACATATCCTTCAGATAAAGAACCATGAATTTCGTAGTTGGGTTTTGCTCTTTTTTCAAATTTATGGTATATTTCACCTTATTCAGTGCTCAGAGGAGAGCTTGGTAACATCTCTGTATTGTTGATGAACAAATGGAGGGAAAAGAGCTGGAAAGATCTGCCACACAACACACAAGCTGCATAGGAACTAGGCTTTACTGTGGGTTATCAATGGAACCAGCCTCGCTGGTGTTCCCTCCTATCTGCCTTTAAAAAACACACACACAGAAAGTGAACCCCCAGACACTGCCCATGTGCTTCTACTCTTGCCAAACAGGTGAGAGAAAAGTTAATCCTGAAGCCTTCCCACTGCCAGGGTGCCTTCCTCCTCAGTATGCCTCACCCCTTTTTTTTAACTGCTTCAATTTGTATTTTACCATTTATTATAGTAATAGAGTCTAGTGAGAAGCTTGTGGCCCCATAAACTTTGGACATAATTTTAACTGTGTCAGCTTTAAAAAGTCAGTATCTGCCTCATCAAAGGGCAATCATGTCCAATGTGGGTGTCTCTGTCAATTGTGTTTTGAACTGCAGCAATAATCCAACCAAACCATGCGAAGAGCTTTTCTACACCCACATTTCTTAATTATCATCATGAGACTGAGGTAGCTGAGACCAGATCTATAATGTTTTCTGGATGTCAAAATGCCCACACACCTTCTGTAATCCTTGTGCTATCAGCCCCCTTTCATATTGCTTTTAGCTGGTCCATCTAATTATCTACTACCATAACTTTTTACCGCATTATTCCCAAATCCCACAAAGGCTCTGTTTAAGAAAAAAGAAACAACTGGTCTGATGAGACCTCCATAACTGAACAATTCTATAAACATCTTAGTGGATGATAAACCCCTCCTCACTCCTTTTGGAAATGAACCATTTTTTTTACAGTCAGGTAAGACCTAGGGCCTTAAAAGTCTCTGCATACATCGCATCCATAAACAATGCAATTTCTTGGGAGCTTTGGGGTCTACTGTCCATTTGGAGAATAAATAACTTCATTATTTTCACATGTGCTATAGTCAGTAAGGATCTGGAATGGGAAAGTAGCAAAAATGTTATGACTTAATGAACATGTTGCATAATCATTCTTGCCAAATGTCAAAATAAATTGGAGGCCAGAGTGTATGGTTTATGCTTGTTAAATTGGGGGTTTGTGTGCTATTTTGGGAAGGAAAAAAAAAAAAAGAAGACAGACCAAACCATGAAAAGGGGGGGAAGGAAGAGAAAGTATACACTTGGCCACTTATGGTAAGACCTTGGCCCATTACAGTCCCACCACTAGTGCTCCCCACAAGAGACAATACAACAGCCTGTCACTGTGGGGGAAACCACTTACTGACAGCAGAGTTGGCTCTGTGGCAATGTCCTGGCCCCAAGGCTCTCCACTAGCAAAAGAGAGGCAGGGACCAAGCCCCCACAGCCCAGTTTATTCCACAGATCAGACATGGCTAATCCTTGCCTCTCTGGGAAGCACCAAGCTGTGCCAGCGGTGAAAACGCGTCACACCCATTATCAATTTCAAAAGACTTTTTCCACCAGTGGACTATGAATTTGCACTCTGCCATGAAGTTCAAATGACAACAGGAATAACACGACTGGAACCAGATGCGCTCTTGCTGGAGACTCCTGTGAAATGTCTGTTCATTTCCACAGGTATCCCATTGATTCCACTTTTGGCACAGAGGTACTGAGAAAAGCAGGTTTTGCCTATATTGCAGAGAGTTTTCTGTTTGTCCAAGTGATGAGTAGCTTGAAAGGTCTAAGTTTAGAAATATCTACACAGCTGAGGACCTGATCCTTTGAACACCAAAGCGTGTCACAGCTATTTTACCCTTGAGATTGCCTCAGGAAAAGACCAATTAGGATTACATGATAAGTAAAATTATTCCCATACTTACATGGTTAGGAAAATAGGTCTCTCCAACTGCATATTCAAAAGGAGATCAAAGCAATATTGTTCTTTTGCAGTTAGATTTGGACTTATTTATGGTTTTCCCCATTATGTACATGTTCCAGCAGCACCAAGAGGCCACAGGCATATGCTTCTTACTTCGCCTCTGCATCTAGTAATGGGAGTGCCATGAAAGTGCCTGTATTTCTTGCTGCCTGCATGAAATGCGTGGATACATATATGTGGCTTTCATTTATTTTGTTTCATGACACAAGGAGGGGGGAAAAATCCTTTTCATACACCTACATCTATCACAAAGCAACTAAGAATAGAAGCAATATTGAGACAGATGGAAATGTTAATGGTGACAGCTCACAAGCAAGAATCACACATTTGTGAAATAATGAAATGGGTGGGCAGTTGTTATATGAACTCCATGTCAGTCGGTATGTTTTCCTGGCTATAATTTTGCAAAAGTATGTCTCAGAGATATTTTCAGTTCATGGGAGAAGTCAGTGCCCTACCCTACACCTTGCTGGCACGTGGGCGTAGGAATTCACCAAAGGTGGGGAGCAGCTTGCAAGTGAACCTGCTAATCACGTGCCCTGGGGGCTGCAGGATGTCCCCTGACATTTCCCTGACAGGGCACTTTACCATTCCTAACAATGTGGTGGGAGAGATGCAGAAAGGAAGCGTAAAAATATTTGGAAACCCAAACATGAGAGAAACATGGAATACTCACACTTGTTTCAAAATCTTACTTCCAGGCATACAAGTATTACCTTTTCTTTTACGTTTCATCTGCCCATATTCTGTAGTCCTTATTATTAGCTGGACTTGCTGACCACAAATGAAAATGAGCATTACAAAACCAGTCCTGCATTTCTCCATTCTTTCTTTCTAGCTCTTCATACCCCAAAAGCCATCAAATCCATTTTAAGGACCACTTTGACAAGCCTGTTTTTGCTAGCCCCAGTTTCTTAGCCCCAATCTAATATTAGCTTACAGGGGAGGGAGCCGTGAAAGTGTCTATTCATACGTATTTTACCTTGCACTACCTGTCTCATTCCCAAGGTCTAGGGAATCTACTGATTTTCAACAACTTTGATAGGTACTGTTTCTTGCAGATGCTGTTTACTGCACTTGACGTTACTATTTTTTGCCAGAGGAATGAACTAGTTCTCCTGAAATCTAATGGATGCTCTCTTTCTTTGTGTATCTGATTAAAAAAAATCTAGCAGCTACATCTTCAAGTGCTTAGTGGTGATTTACTACAATGATTCATGGTAAGACTTACAGCTCCAAGGAAAATCTGTCCCTCAGGATTTATCCACCTTTACAGAATTTCTCATTGCAGGGCAACCATATGCCACTGTATTTAGGAAGCAACTCATGGTTACTGAATGGCAGCCAGTCTGCATTTTCTTCGTGCATTTCTAAGAGCTCAACAGCATTAATGTGATAAAGAAAAAAAAAAAGGACTTGCCAAATGTGTGCATCCAGCCACCTCAGATTAATGAAATGCTAGACATTAATCCACCGGCATACATGCCTGTGAATGCTGGCCACTAAAAATAAATAGTGAGAAATATCAGACCATTTGAAATAGGAAATTGTTGAGCAATCCTGAAAATCAAAAGGTTATCCAAATGGTGAGCTGCTGAGAATGGCAAACTTGCATAGAGATAATGCCTGTGTCAAATACCATATTATAAAAACCATCTCATGCTGGACACAGACACCTGACAGACACCAAACCACTGAAGACAACACTCATGGTACCAGGTAAAATAAAACTTAAAAAAAAAGAGGCAAGAAAGACTGCTATGCCAAAACTTTGGAGGACGAAGAGATATTCAAAGATTGGACATTTTACAGTATCGTAACTGTAAGAGATGAAAGGTGGTGATGAACCACCACCAAAGAAGTGACAGCTCGTGGAGAAACAGTAGATACTAAAATCAATAAAGCTACTTGCAGATTAAGGTATGAGTCACCATAATGGGACAAAATATGGCCCGTGTCATTCGTTAGTAGCTGTCCATCCCATGAGTCTCTGCAGAGAATGATTAGAATTCAACAGAAACATGACAACAGAGGCAGAAAGGGAAATGTTGGGAGTTTTTTAAGACCTGGTAAGAAAGTAATGGGTGCAAACTTAAAATACAGGAAGATATACAAAGTTATGCACGGAGTGGAAAATTCATATAACTAGAAACTCCTTGACAACCTCCTAGATAACAGAAAAATTTATTTTGGGAAGTGGATAGATTTTTAGTAGGGCTCATCAACCTCTAGTTCACAGTGGATGTATTGAAATAGTAGCTCTACCATATTACTTTTTCCTAAGTGAAAAAAGGTCAGAGGACGTTTCATTATGAATTTAATGAAACCAATACTGCAAATCATGAGTGTTTGAGTTTCACCCAGCCTGCTGACAACGGATGCTGCTGAGACCTGGCTCTTCCTGGGCTCCTCTCTCCTCGCCTTACAGCTACTAGGAACTGCCTCATATGGCGCCCTGACAGGTATCCCCAGCAAACGCAAGTTCCCCAAGTGGAAATGGAAAAATCCACGGAGGGCTCCTGCCTGCCTCCTTCCCCGGCTGGCCTGGGGGCCGGGGGGGTAAGAGAGGGCGGCGCTAAGCCAAGGCCGCCGGTAGCGCATCTCCTGGAGAGGAGAGCGGCTGCTTTCCTTTAACAATAAAAACCCCAAAGCCAGCCACCCCAAACAGATACGACAGCAGCAGAGGCGACAGGTGACCGACTTTCGTGCGAGCCCCGCGCCGGCGCCCCTCCGGTGCCGTCCTGCACCACCTCCATTTTGGCTGCGCGCGCGGCGCCGGTGTCCGGTCCGGCTCCGGTGCTGCAAGCGGCGCCGTCCGGGGGCTGCTGACGAGGAGCGGAGAGGGCGGGAGAGGGGCGGCATCCCCGGCGCCCCCATCCCCGCGGCACCGCGCCCCCATTTCCGCAGGACGGTGCCTCCTGGGGGGAGGCGGTCGCCGTAGCAACCACGGTGGGGAGGCGGGAACACGGTGGGACGCCGGCCCGGCCCGGCCCGGCCCGNCGGGGCCCCGGGATCCGCCCTCCCGCCCGGCGGGGCCCTGGCACCGCAGCGGGGCCGGCCGCGGGGAGCCGCCGGCTCTGCCGCAGGGAGGGCCTGTCGCCCCCGCGCCGTGGCTGTGGTGGGGGGCTCGGCCGGCCGTCCCACGGATCCGCCGGGGC
>VWZW01003076.1:297676-327159 GCA_013397115.1 Edolisoma coerulescens | reverse complement strand
CCCTTCTTCCCTTCTTCCCTTCTTCCCTTCTCCCCTTCTCCCTCCCCTCGGGGCCCCAGTAGCTCCCCGATTCCGCCCGTGATTTCTATCGCTAAGTCCATTCCGGTCTGCTTGCGTTGTGAGAACACCCGCACACCTGGGCGCGACGGCAGTCTCTTTCCCCGAGATAGGTGGCCGAGCCCCAGTATTACTCCTGCCAAGGCTCACAAAGTCCCCCTCCCCATTTTGTCTTCGTATCTCGGGTTTATTCTCAGTGCCTGCCCCGCCTCCCCGGCTCAGAGAACCCCGGGGGGAGGGGGTGCGGGAAGGGGTGTGGGAGATGGTGGGGCGGGTTTCTCCTCCGTTGAAGGCGAATTGCAGTCAACTGAACCTCGACTTGTCAAAGTTTGTGGGTGCTGCCTCTCATAAGAAAAAGGGACCAAGACCGAGAAGCTCCTTGTCCACTCCTGTTCTCTCCTGATTGACTGTTGGAATTGCATTTACGGGTAATTTCTCTCCAGAGTGCGCGTTTCTCTCACCCCCCGAGTCCCAGGTACCTCTGCCTGGGAGCCAAAGCAAGCAGCCTCTTCCATGACAACCATCTATGTTGATCCATGCAATAACCAGCAGATGCTGCCCTAAGACTGGTACAGCTGGTACTTTCCTGTCTTGGCTGTCCTTGGGACAAGGTGTTAGAAGAAAAGTCAAGTGGTATCCAGCAAAGCTGCCCTGAAGGGAACCACTGAATACCTTCACCTGCATCACATACTGCCTGTATGCCACGTACAGGCAGAGCCTGTCAGAAAGCCTGTTGCTGATGTAACACTGCACCCGACAGATTACCCTATCACTGATAGGGTGTCATCCAAGATACATTCTTAAGTACTGCTCTTCAGTTAGGAAGCTGAAGCTTTCTTCCAACATTCAGAAGTACTCATAGTGTTAATACTGGTCAGGAATACCAGTTTTAAGTGGCATTAAAGTTAAAAAAAAAAAAAAAAGCCTAAGTCTTTCAACAAGTGGATTTGCAGTGAGTTTTGCTTTCTCCCATTCCTCCAGGCAATTTGCTCCTGCCTCTTCCCCAGGGGAATAAAATAATTTGGTAATATCTACTTTGGGTATTGAGCTGCACAATTCATGTTTTGACTACATAAACACATATCTAAATCTGAAAGGTTTCTGACCCTGTGGAGTCCTCAGAGTTTTTTTTTAATAGAGAGAACTTTACAAAGATTCAATATCATTTAAAACATATTTCTATATACTTATTTCATAGCTCAAGAAACATAGTCTTTCATTGAGAAAGTAATTCCCTCTGTAGCACTTGTAAGAAAGTACTTTGCAGCACTCTTCTTCCCCTACTTCTCATTTCATTAACTTCTAGATATCTTCATTTTCTGATGAAGGTCTCAATTGTTAGAGATGCCCAGGAGAAACCTTTGGTGGGTCATAGTATTATATTGATGTAATAATGTTAAATTTACAACAAAAAAATCATTCCACAAAAACTTCCCAGGAGATCCACAGCAGGAAGCAGCATGGTGTCATTTCAGCCCTGTCCAGATGCATTTTCTAGAGGAAACTGATGGGGTTTGCCTGCACTACTAAGGCAGGGTCATGCTGACAGAACCACAAGCAAAGGTACTTCTTTAGAGTGCTAACTAGAAGAGCTCCTGGTCAGTATTTCTGCTTAAGAACAGGACTCCACCCACCTCACTGGGAATAGGTGACAATTGATAACCCACCTAATTCTCAATAGACCAAATTAAGCACATGTTTGCTGAAGGGATAGTTTGCTTTAGATTGTTTCAATGTAATTAATGGAATAAACAGGCACAGTAATCAAGGAAATAGTACAAAAGTGTATGGAAAAACAAAAGGTCATTGATAGGGTAATAGGGGATGCTATGGAGAATGGAAATTATCTGGCAGAAGATGAGTAGGAGGAGGTTGCATAAAATGATCACAGTTCTTTCCTTTTAGTGACATTCGCAGGTGAGAGAACAGCCCAAGTCATTCTGATGGACCAGAGGTGAAGTTGAGACAACAGTCAATGCACAAAAATGGTAGAGGAGAGTCCCTTCTTTGTCAGGGATTCCTGCAAGAAAGGCATTAGAAAGGGGATGGACTAGAATTAAACCTAAATGCCTGTTGAGTTTCTAGACATTTCCTTTCCTACATCTTGTTTCCAGCTATATTTTTTGTCTCTAGAAGAGCCATGGCCAGGCCATGGAAGACCCAGCCATGAAAAGTCACTTGATGTGAGTCGGTGTGGAGGGTTATTTTTTCTTAGTACCATAGAGGGGCACAAGTGACTCAAAGTTACTCACTTGATAAGTCATAAGCTTCAGTAAAAGCTGGGAGTAGTGAGTAGAGTTTAGCCCATTATTTAAAACTAATAATCAGGTGGTCTGTTTACAGGGTGTTGAAATAGAATAGCTGTTAGCATTTGCTAGAATGACATGGCACAGCATTTGCTGTATGCAGGTAGTTCATACATATAAGGCAATGTACATCTCTTGTTCCAAGTCTGTTTATCTTGGAATCACATTGTTACCAGTTGAAGTATACAGCTGCAGGATTTGACTTTAGTGGGGACTACTCATATGTAAATAGTGACATAACTGTTTAGCAGATGAGGCCTAATTAAGCAGGAATCAGCCATACATTTTCCCTCTCTTAGACAAAACAATGTGAAGAATACTGCAGGAGCATTGCTAGAAAGTCACAGTGCCTTAAACCAACCTGTGAAACACCCTGAAATCCTATGCAAGCTGCAAATGTCCTTTCCCTGCCTTAAAATACCTTAGAAAATGATGAGCTGTTACTGGTTGGCTTTTTCACATAGTTGAAAGACTACCAAAATACGTGGATAACTGCAAAACATGTGCAAAAGACACCTTCCATTCATTGTGTACAGCTGCTCCTTCAGAGACCACTGAAAACCCGCCTCAGACACCAACATTAGCAATCTGAGCAGAATCAGATGATAGCAGTAGCTGTCAACTTTACAGAGATACTTCTGAAATAAGAGCCATGTGACATCATCGCTAGTGTGAAATGGGGCTGCCAACTTCTCTCCATGCCAGCAATCTAATGGTGTGTTTGAAAGAAAGGTCCCCCAGGGTTATGGTGTGCTAGTTTTGCTACCAGCAACCTCCTGCTTCTTCCACACTCGGATTTGGCACCTGCCCTGCTACTGCCTGGAGGGTAAATACCAGCCTCCCAGTACGTATTTAGGGTAGCCTCCCATCAAGTGTTGATTTTCTGTGCCTGATTTCCTCCTCCTGCAGATTAGCTTGCTCTGATATTTCCATCTTTCCCCTGATCTTCGCGCTGCAAGTGTTAGCAGTCTTTCACTCAGCCTCCTCCCTCCCTGGAAGTTTTCCTTTCTTTCTGAGCCTACTTGTCTTCAAACTGCGTATATTCCATGCTGGTAACATGCAGATGAACATCGTAGTCATGATCCCACTCAGATACTAAACAAGCCTCCCACCAATGCCTTGTCCTCCTTTAAAGTGCTGGAACATTTCGGCTTGCTTTCAGCCTCCTGAAAGTACCAGGAAATCCTCTGGAGTAGACAAGCAGCAGCACATGTGCTTGTTGTGGTTGTACCTCAGAGAACGGCTTGTCACGGACTCATCTCCAAGTGCATGTTTGCAGGGAACAGAGGGTGGGACTCCTGCAGGAGAGTGGTGGGCCCATAGCCAGCACAGAGCTTAGGCTCCAACCCACCTCAGCCCACAAGAGAAGGGCTTCAATGTCACAATCAATGGGAGGTATTTTGCACATTGACTTCTTTTAAGATCACAAATTGTGCCAAGCTCATATTCACATTTGTTAAAACCAGGAGAGAGACCCAAGGGCATCTCAAGCTCAGTATGCTTAAGGAAACCCAGCCCTGCTACAAGTCAGGATAAATCAGGGTCTCCATCATCCAAATTGTCTGAAGCAAATACCTTGAGACAGATGCCTTGGCCAGAATTCCTAATCTGTAGAGGCAGTAGCATAGGTTACAGTGGGAGGACATGCATCAGGCCTAATAGGGGGTCTGTCAGCATTGGGTCAGGCACCAATTTGCTGATCCTGGGGAAATCCTCTACTCTGCACTTTCAGCTGTCTATAGATACCTCCACATTCCTCTCACAGTGGAGTGGGACTGTAGCAAGTCTCCAAGAACATGTCTGAGAGTTTTGCATTAATTATTTATTTTCCATCAACTATGGTAAAAAAAACCGCTATTGTAAAAAAGTTTTGCTTAAACTGTTTCTGTCATTTATGGAAAAGGTACGTTTCAGGAAAACTTCTAGAATTAAGGTTTTGTTTTTCTCAAACTACCACACATGCAAATTTAGTTCAGTGCTTGCATGGCACTCATTTAGGTTAGCTGGAAAAGACAGGGCATTAGATAAATGTAATGGAAACTATTGGCCCATGTAAGCTCTCCTGCCTGACCTGAGCAAAATGAGACACCGGGTATCTCTTACTAGAAGAAAACCAGAGATAGGGAGAGAAATCAGAACCTGGAGAAAAAGAAACATGACAGCTGTAATCTGTTACTATTGCAACCTGATTATAGGATTCGTTGACAAGGTGGGGGACCCTTTCTTTTGGCATTAAAGTCTACACCTTGCTTCATGTAACCACAAGAAAATATCTCCAGGCATGTCAGCCTTTAAAAGAGATTCTTTCTTCAATCTTATTTAAAAAGAGAAAACATAAAATGTGACCATGAACAAAATAAGCAACACCACTGCCTCATCATATTTTTAAATGCTGTTATGTGCAGTCCTGAGTTAGCAAAGAAAACCAGCACTTCCAGTACAGAAATGCCCTTATAAAACTATAGGGGATTAGCTTTAATTGTAATTACAGGTGAAAAGTAAATACATATTTTAATTCCTTTCTAAAGTTAATGTTTGTAAGGAAACTATCTTCCAAACCATATTAATCTACTTCTCAACAGTCAAATACCCTATCAGCTTCCATGGGAGCTCGCAGTAACAGCTTGATATTTGGACCTTGTGGAGCATGATAGAAACATGTCATTGTTAAGAACGAAACATCTGTTGGAGAAATTATACACTGAGTTAGCAGAGAGCAAGAGGAACTGGATGCATATCATATAAGGATTATTAAGAGATTCTGGCAAGCTCTGAGTAAGAGTGACCTTTGACTTTGTCTCTGCATTCGTATGATGAACTCTTTCAAATATAACTGCATTCTCTGCAGTGTGCCTGTGTAAAAGAGGAAGAAGGTGAGATGACAACAGAAGAAGAGAGGAGCAGGGAAATAGTGATATAGGGTAAAAATGCTGATGGAAAGTAGAAATACAGAGAAACTCCTATAAGGCTACCACTGAACTGAGGGCATTTAGTAAAATAATAGCCTCCATCCAGGCTCTTGCAACAAGTTAGCTAAAAACACCTCCATACCAGTTATGTATGAAGTTATCCTGTCTATTTTTATCCTGTCATTTTCAGACTAAAATGACAAATTCTCCCCTGAGACAGTATTCACAACAACCAGAAAATAGTGCTAATGTTGACCTAAATAAGTAAAGCTGCTCCTATGTAAGAATTCCTGCAAGGATCCTTTAAAACAAGATACTTTGAAAACATTTGCTGCAAAATGCATATGAAACCCTGGGGGACAAATAGCCTGCTAGACACTATGGTCTCACTATCCCAGTTTGGCAAACAAGGTTGAGAGCTTTATAAATACACTGCTGAAGAAAACAGGGGTACTTAGGGTGAGACTTCTGATGCCAAAACACAAGGTCCCAGTACATCTTTCAGTTAGGGCACGAATAAATTTTCGTAGAAAAAAGTGTTATTTTGTGGAGTTGTACACATATTTTTGAACTAAGGTGCACATGAAGCTTTAACTATGTCTTATGACAATTTGTATGATGCTTTCTGTCTTAGGTGGTGCTATTACTCCATCTTAACTTTTGGATAGGGTCATTCATTGCTGTTAAAGAGAGCAATTACACACTTAAGCAAACAGATCTCTTTAGATGCATTGTTTATTGAGATGAATTAGATCTATTGTCCTTATTCAATCTGAAGCTGTAGAGCTAAGATCCATTTCCAAAACCAAGCTTTGCAAAGACAGGGGCAAGTCTAGATGAATATTTTGTGGAGGTTTGTTTACGATTTTGTGGTAAACTCATCAAATGCAGCAGTGTTAGAGGTTATTGGTAAAAATATTATTGCTACTCCTACTTCGTATTTGCATCACAGGTTTGAAGACTTGTCTTTTCCATTTGCAGCATCCTTTCCTTTGCTCTACCTGATAACCTGTCAAAAAGGTGGGCCATTAGCAAAACCTCCGCTGTGTAGCAATTAGCGGGTCTTCTGTTCCAACAGAGACGAAAAAACAGACTTTTTTCCCCAAGACCTGAAGCTAGAATGGCAAAAAGGGGCCATTATTTTAATTTAGTGCTTGCAATACCCTTGCAATGCTGCCCATTTGCCTTAAAGAAGTTCTGCATGTGCTCTATGAGTCAGGACCTTTCTTAACTGCAATGCACATATGGAAACTTTGGATGCACAGATGTCATTATGAATTAATCCATTTCAGCCAACAAAGGCCATTCTACCTTTCACACCTCCACTGGAATTGAACTAGATATAACCTATACATTTTCTCTTCCACTTTCATTTCTGATGTGCTCTCCTGTTCTAACTACTTCTCATGGGAGCCAAAGTAACCTTTGTTTTTGACTTGGGGAACTTTATTGAATAAATATATCTAGAAGTGTTCCTAACATTGAACAGCACACAAATTGCATGATTACTTTTAGTGTCTCTTATTGAACTGAAAATATTTTAATAACCTGAAAGATTCTTCAGTGAACCATGCTGGATCTGTGCAATTTATAGCATATTTAAATATTTTTACATCGGTACCCAAGATTGAATTCCAGTATTTCTCTTTTGTATCTCTGTGCATTTTAATACACTTCTGGGAACACTTACCTTTTATGATGAAACCAATATTTTCTAACGTAAAGTGGTGATTTCAGCTTAAGTGCAACCATATGTATCTTAGGGTAAAGGCTTTTGGTTCTAAATAACTGGTTAATGTTAAGCATCTTTCACAATGAAAATGTCACAAACTACCATATACCAGCTTTCTTAAAGAAACAAAGATAAAACACAAGAGAATAGAGCTTCTATAGTTAAGGATAAATACTTTGAGGCATAACTACAAATCAAGATTTTTTTTCAGTGAAAGTGGTATAACTACAGAGTTATGGGGAAAACACAAACCAAGCCTGCTTGATTTCATGAGCCTGGTATGAATTAGTTACTACTACTACATACTCTTGGTATGAATTAGATGATGTCCTATTTTAGTTTACCAGTCTGATAACTGGTGGGTAATAACACCACTAAACATAATTCTACAAAACAATGCATATAACTTATTCCTGAATCTGTACAGCATATATCCTTCATCAGTAGCAGCACCACATTTTGTTTCAGGCATAGATCTCAAATCTCTCAGAAACCTGAATAAGTCTTTACAGCTTTGAGGGACATTTTTGTGTCCATTTTACAAAAAGACAAACTGAGGCAGAGAGCATTTAAACTGCCAGTAAATGACTCTCATAGTGCAGCTTGGTCCCTAAGGAGTTTACCCACAATAATAATGCCGGTCAAGATTTGGCAATCCCAACACTTTTTTCTAAGAAATATATAATGACTCTTCTCCTGTGCCTGCTGAGTATATTACTTTGACACTGGGAAAAGATCCATGTAAAAATATTTGTATCGTAATATCAAGGAGATACCATATCATTCATATGGCCTAACAGCAAAACACTGGTAAGGAGTAATTATTAATTTGGGGGTAATATTACTTCAGGTTTTTTGAAGTGCACATAAATTAGAAGAAAAGGCAGAGAACTTGGGCTAACAGTGAGGGACCAGCAATCAGATTTTCCATCTCTTATGCCTTCTCAGACTCACACTGTCTACCCTAAATGTTAAGAGTCACCTGTGGGTCATAATATGTTTCTTGTGCATTTACTAAATGGCCTGCACCCTGGGGTAGTGAATTTGGAAGTTTTATGGAGGAGCTGTGAAATCATAGAATAGAATCCTAGAATTGTTTGGGTTGGGAAAGACCTTTAGGGTCACTGAGTCCCACTGGTAACCCAGCGCTGCCAAGCCCACCACTGAACCACGTCTCCAAGTGCCACATCTACAAGTCTTTTAAACACCTCCAAGGTTGCTAACTCAACCACTTTCCTGGGCAGCCTGTTCCAATCCATGACAACCCTTTCCATGAAAAAGTTTTTCCTAAAATCCAATCTAAACCTCCTCTGGTACAACTTGGGGCCATTTCCTCTTGTCCTATTGCTTGTTACCCAGGAGAAGAGGCCCATCTCCACCTTGCCACAACCTCCTTTCAGGGAGTTGTAGAGAGCCTTAAAGTCTCCCCTGAGACTCCTCTTCTCCAGGCTGAGCTTCCCAAAGCTCCTTCAGTCACTCCTCCTAGGACTTGTGCTCCAGACCCTTCCTCAGCTCTGTTGACCTTCTCTGAACGTGCTTCAGCACCTCAGTGTCTTGTAGTGATGGGCCTAGAACTTAACACATAATTTGATGTGTGGCCTCATCAGTGCCAAGTACAGGAGGAAATCACTGCCCTGGTCCTGCTGGCCCCACTATTTCTGATACAGGCCAAGATGCCATTGGCCTTTTTGCCCACCTGGGCACAGCTGGCTCATGTTCAGCTGCTGTTGACCAGCACCCTTGGGTCCTTTTCTGCAGGGCAGCTCTCCAGACATTCTGACTCCAGCCTGCAGCACTGCATGGGATTGTCATGACCCAAGTGCAGGATCCAGCACTTACACCTTGTTGACCCTCATACAACTGGCCTCAGCCCATTGATCCAGCCTGTCCATATTCCTCTCCAGAATCTTCCTACCCTCCAGCAGATCAACACTCCCATCCAGCTTGGTGTTGTCTGCAAATTCAGTGAGGGTGCCCTTGATCCCCCTGTCCAGATCATTGATAAAGACATTAAACAGAACGGGCCCTGGGGAACATGACTTGTGGCCAGCTGCCAGCTGGATGTAACTTCATTCACCATCACTCTTTGGGCTCAGCTGTCCAGTCAGTTTTTACCAAGCAAAGAGTTGATTCATCCAGGCCATGAGCAGGCAGTTTCTCCAGGTGTCAAAGGCTTTACTAAGGTCCGGGTAAAAAATATCCCCAGCTTTTCCCTAATACACTAAATGGGTCGTGTTGTCATAGGAGACCAGATTAGGCAGGTGGTCTGGGAGCACATGGTCATGGAGACAGGATGTTGCTGCTTGTGAGCTGACAGCGGTTGTGCTCCTCACCTGGTGCCTTCTTTTCATTCATGGCTGGGTATCCTTCTGCACCCTACCGCACCTCAGAGCTACGGGAGCCTCGTAGCAAGATGAGCACAGGGCTCATCCCCCAAGTGCCTGTGGAGCCGGGTACTGCTGTGCTGGGTGGCTGGAAGCACACATGCCTGGGCAGGTACTGGCAGCAAGCCTCACCTGTGAAGCCCTGCAATGCTGGGGGCCCTCCATGCCACAGCAGCCATCCCATGCTGTGCCACCAGCCTCCGGTCTTTAATGAGGCTTTTTGTCAATCGGCACTTAGGTCAAAGCACAGGCCTGAAGAGCAGATAATGCATGCTAATATTTTCTGATCTTTTATGGGTGAACCATTTTCTGGGCAGCCTGCCTTCCATGAGGAGGAGAAGGCAACCCAGATACTACCAGAGAAGGAAGGTAACTGCAATAAATATAATTCCAGATTATTTGTTGGGATAACTCAAGATGTCTATCGTTATTAATAATCGGAGGTCTGTGCAGTTACGTGAGACCAAAATGAAACTTGGCCTAAGGTTTCTCTGGCTTTCAGTCGGTTTGACTGTTGGCTTAAATATGCAGCTCCTGTGAAGTTGCTGTCTCTCATAATCTCATATTTATCTTTTTTCTTGTATTTCTCACAAGTCTTTTGACATTCTTTGCTCAGGAGTAATCCCCACTAAACCTGAATTATGTGTCGATACTTCGAAGGAAAAAAATTGTGACTAAAATCTAGGAGATAAACCATAAGGTGAAAAACAAATGATTAATTGCAAGTGGGTAAGAAGAACATAATGGAATACTAGTACCTCTCAATTACTTAATCAGGAGCATATAAATCACCGTATCTAAACATGATACCTTCCTGTACTACCAAGTCTATCTAAAAAAAAAACCTTTTGGTTATTGGTCTACAGAGTGTTCTTAGAGAGTAGAACAATGCAAGCCAAAACAATAGCAAAATGAAATGATTCCAACAAAAATTATATAGTTAATTAACAACATAAAGAGCCTTGAATGTAATTTGAAAAGTGCAGCCCAGATTTTTAGTTGCTTAAATTGACAGAGCACCATGGCTTTGTGGAGCTCATTCACCTTGTACAAAGCATCTTGCAACCTTGCATCTGTCTGATGTACCTTGAGCCTCTTAAAGAAACAAGTCAAGAAGAAAACCAAACAAAAGCTGTTCAAATCACTCCAATGATGGCTTGACTATATTGATTAATAAATGAAGCTAATTAAAACCTTTTTCCCCACCTAATTCTTTATTATGATAAAGACTTTTTATTTTGAAAACTGATTTGTAGAGCTTATTCTCTGTCTTTTATATTTACTAATGCAAATAGGCAAAAAGTGCTGAAAAATAACCTACAGCCTCTGAAATTCATCAGTATGGAGAGGCTAGTGCTCACAGTCGTGTGAAGTAAATAAGTACAATGTGCTCTGCTGTCAACATTGCCCATCCCTACAGGTGCCATCTTATGAATTTGATGTCTTTAGTTATTCTTTCCATTGCAGCTACATTGGCACCATCAAAGGCAAGAGACACCTGAAATAACTGTTCCTGATGTCAGAGTGCACACTAAGGCCTGGGAGGTGGTCCTGTGTTTTATGGAGGAAGGTAGGAAATTGGCTCTTCCTGGACCAGCCAGAGACACTGTTGACAGCATGCAGGCTCTCTCTAGCAGATTCTCTGGAGGAAACAGGGTAGGATTGGAGCACATGGAGCCAGGAGGGATTAGGTACAGGTGACACCCTCTCTGCAAGTTTGTGTCTGGAAGGCAGGAAATGCGGATAGGCAAGGAGGTGTTTGTTGGGGGTCAGCTGCAGAGAGGACAGTAATGGGGCTCAGGAGAGATGCTCCCTGCTCGTGGGAGAGGATGCAGGCAGGGCATGATCCCCCTTCACCACTGCGCATCCCTATCAGTACCTGGGATGCCAGGCAGAGGAGGGGATGGGCTAACATCTGTAGAAATGGCAGAAGGGCTCTGACAAGTGAAAAGGCTGAGGACTGTGGCTGTGTAAAGAAGTGTCATATCCCAGAGTGAAAGGTTGGGCATCATATTGACCATACTGCTTCCCAATCTTTTTGTACACATATGCATAGATGAGTAATGTAAAATTTACATGCACTTCTATGTTTTTTACATGCAGACCAAGACTGACTATAAACCAGAATAGAAACATGGCAACTTAGAGAATAAAAATTAGACTTTAGAGAATGACTGAGAGCAATGGCACAAGAAATGGTCCTCCTCAGCTCCTGATGCCCTGTAGGTTGAAAAGAGCTATCTGAAGCCTTTTCCCTGGAGGTACACTGAAGGACTACTGCCAGCATGGGTGCTGCAGTGAAACCATGTTATTTGTATGACATAGGGTGAAAAACAGTCAGGAGGACTCCATGTCTCAGCCATTCTCTCCTACAGATGTGACCCTTTCGCATGCAAAGCTCTTGGTTTACAGGAATAAGTGAGATTATGAGAGCAAGATCTGAAATGCTCAGTATTTTTCCTCAGTCTTATCAAAAGCAAAGCAACATCAAAAACTGAAGTTGAAAAAATAATTTTAATCTATTATCATTATTTCCCTCGCATAAATTATGGCTAGATTGATAAAAACATTCTTACTTAACCACTCTCCCATATAATGCATAGTTCAAGGGCCAACTGCTAAGAAGTGACAGTGCTTCTCCAAATAAATTTAGAGCAGCTCAGGGTGTAAAAACCATTATAGCTATGCAATCTCAGACTCCTTAACCTTCCCCTCCTACACATACATGGTCTATAGAGGATACAGGTATTGGTGAGGTAGGCAGGAGCATGCAATGCAAGGCTGGATACCCCGGGAAAACTCTAAACCCAACCTACTTCATAGTTCCCCATACCCTCCTGGACAAGCAACATGATCCCTCCTCTGAGAAGGTACCAAGAGCCATGTGAGCTCCTTACCTCCTGGAGATATTGGGAGGATGTAATCTTCTGTCAGCAGGGCACACGGGTCCTGCCACCATGGAGATTCACTGGTCAGACACACCAGTGAACAGAGCAACAAATTTGTACAGATGTAAGGTGCTAGTTGTGTAACAGCCCAGGTGATTTACATTTGCTATCTGCAGATAGGGATGAGACGTGTTGCCTGCAGTACATTTGCACGCTCATACATGTACAGCCGGAGGGAGAGTAAAGCAGAGCCCTTGGAGCTCAGTCAAGGCAGTGATTCAGAGGCAGAGCAGCACATGCGGGATGAGTAGCTGCTAGACAGGTACTTGTTGGGTGGGCTTGGGCTAATTAAGCTGATTGGAGAAAGGAATCGAAGATTCAGGAGTGAGAACAAAAATGCAGGTAAAAATTCAGTATCCATTAGCTTGATGTGTAATTTTATGGCAGTTTACAGACATATGCATGAGAACAAAGTGGAAAGCATCTATTTTTATGTTGTGGACGGATGCTGAGCTGAAGATGAGACCTAGTTCATGAAACACTGTTGGGCTTTTTACTCTTAATCCACCTTCTGTTACACGCTCCTCTGTTCAAAACACCCCACATCTTCATAACATCACTTGCATGCAGGGTAGTCTTGTTTTGTTACAGGACTGGGGTCAGGCAGGAAATTGGTTTCTGATGCTTGGAATGGCTTTGTAAATGAATGATGAATGAAGATGCAGGCAAACTGGGAGATACAGGGAAGAGAATGCTGTGGAAAAAACACCAAGAGTATCTAAATTACTTACACAAAAGACACTAGTAATTTGTGTGCTTGTTATTAGGTATCAATGGCACGTCTCTCCCTGTTGCACTGAAACATGCTTTATATGCACAAATAAAGGAAACTGCCATCCACTCCAGTGCTTGTTAGTTTTAGAGAATCCCCACACTTAATTTCCAAGCTTAAAAGGAAATTAGAAATCTGGAGCTCTAGAAATCATTGCTGTTTCCTTTCAGAGCAATTCTGCATGTTTGACATCTTATCTATTGTTTATGTCAGGCAAACAGAGACTGGACAACACAGAGTGGGCTGCAGCGGTAAGACGGTGAGTGAATACCTATGAGCCTCGGTGATTCATCGCTCCAAGGAGCTCTTGCTTTAATCACAGAGGGCTGCCAGATGAGGTAAACCATGAGGATTTATGACTTTGGGGCAGAGTGACAGGTGTCCTAGGCATTTCAACTCAAAACTACAAATCAATGCTTTTATTAGAAAGTGATGGCATTAATGGTGAAGAGTTGAGCAACCAAACATCCTCCAGGACAAAACTGCCCTGTGAAAGAGCAACCCTGCTTGACCCACGGAAAAATCAATCTGAAATTAAAGATTTCAATGGCTGAAGGATCCACCTTTAGGATTCACTCTAGCTAAGGTAATCTTGCCTTTCTTAGTGTTGGTCTGCCTGTTTTGTCGCAGACACAAAGAAGCATAAAGTTTAGTGCTAGGAACTTGTAAGCAGCAATTAACCATAGAGCATCTCTCAGCCCTGCCAGCATCCCTCCATGGCCACTGCACTTAACTGCTCCACTTTCACAGAGACCTTTTTATCCCACTCTGCTGTTTTAGATGATGTTCAGTGTCTATATGATGTTTTACATAAGACTGATGCTCCCTTCACAGCTGCACTTCTCCTCTACCACGAGGAGATGTGTCCTGTCTGCAAGCAGCAATCCCTACAGGTCATGGAAAAATGAAAGCTTCCCTTAAAACTTGTGGCTGGATTGTATAGCTAGAAATTAAGAGACCTGGGCTCTATTGTCCCTTACAACACTCACATGTGCAGATGAATAATTTTGTTATCCATGTGACTCAGTTTCTCCATCTCTGAAATGGAAAAGCTGCCTTTCTGGAAGGATTTTTCCCAAAAATGGATTTGAGTCTTTCAGTCAGCAGGAGACATAAAAATACAAAGCACTAATATGGGTAGAAGTTGTAGCCTGATTACACCCAGAAATAAAGAGAATGAACTTAAGGAGGGACATAGCGAATTCCTTCATATCTCCTACTGCACAGCCCTCTACCTAAACCAAGAAATGCATTTTATTTTAGCAGAGGGACCTGCCCTGGACAGAGCAGGGAGGTACAGAGGAAGCTTATGCAAAGACTTCTCCCAGACTGACCCACTCCAGTAAAGGTGATGTCTGATTTCTAGCCTCAGAGAAATTTCCACAGGAATCATGTCCCCTTTCCAGTCCTATTTTAATCACTTAAAGCTGGGAGACTTTCCAGCTTCCGAACACACAAAGATCAAGATGTTTCAGCCCATACCTGCTGTGAGGACTGAGCCATGCAGTTGCTGAGGTAGCCATCAGAGTTCCATCAGGGTAGTTTACAACTGGTTGATTGGTCTGTTTGATTTCAGTTTTCAGTAGCTGTAAAAACAGCACAAACAATCAAAAGTGGAGGGAGGGGCAGAGAAAAGACCTCAAACACTTGCTTTCCAACTGTACTTGTTTTCCTGCAGAGTTATTTGTAGAAAGCAAAGTCAAGAGCAATTGTGTTCACAAGCCAATAACCATTTTACCATCACAAATCTGTAGAGCTGAGGGCTGATACAGGATAATGGTCACCTAGTGCTGCAAAGGCAATGCTTTTCTTCAGAGAGAACATGAAATCTTATGTGAAGCCCATTATGAAACTGTGGGGTCTGCCTAGCTGTCTCTGAGGAATGCTCAGAAAGAGGAGGGTCACCACTCCCAGAACTTCTGGAGGCTGTCACTTCTCACTCTGCAATAGCTGACAGGGCTATTACCTGGTGGGAGACCAAACAAGCTCACCTACTTCTGAGAAAGGCAACCCACTCAAAATGTTTGGGCTGTTTGTAATAACACTCTCCTACTAGACTCCATTTGCTTTCAAGAGTGATAAATGTAGCACTGGGGGAAGAGAGACTTTTGAGAAACTCATTAATCAGTTGAGATGTTGTTTGTATACCATCCTCGTGGTATACATTTACCATTTTATTAGGAAATACTGCTATTTTTTCCTTGAACTCTGATCCATTAGAGACGTAGCATCAGTAGCCAGAATCACTATTCAAGTTTCTGTATGGAAGTCTCCTCACCTGAAACTTTCAAAATGTTATACCAAAATGTTGGCATAACATTTTCCTACTTCTGCTTTCTCTACTGCAATAGGTCACTCTATGCACCACATATGCAAGATCAAGTGTTACTTCTGAGGATGTGACTTTTTCCATCATTGATGGGAGAGATGAGAACTATCTTCCAACTCATTACTATACTCAGTTATCAAGGAAAAACATTAAAAATATTTTGACACATATAGAATAGAACAGTATCAAACAACTTCTTTGAAATGAAGAGAAAGTAAAAATAACAAGTCAGCCGCACATTTGAAATTCCTACAATAATGTGAAACACTCTTCTACCATTTCTTTGGAAAAGGATTTTCTGTGATGTTGCCTCTATATGTGCAAGGCAACTGTTTACATGACTAGATCCTAAGCTCTATACATTTCCAGCTGAAAGATCAGAAAAAAATGGACAAGTTTGAGAATGCACCTCAGGTGGGATTTTTGGTCACAGGAGATTCTCAGTAACAATGATGGTTCATAGGATAAGATGATGGAGTGTTTGAAAGAGAGAAGAAGGTGATATTGTCAAGATATTCCTGGTGACTTGAGGAGAGCTTTGCAAAGATACAACAAAGCTGATATTGTTGTGAGCTGTGATGCTCCAAACTATCTATCCGCTTAGCACTTCTGGTCTGGAGAAAATTTGAATTATGACTGTTTTCCTGCTCTCCAAAAGGGGATGAATAAGCAGGCTTGGAAAACGACAGATTCCAAGGTCTGCCATTAAAGTATTTCTAATGTTTTAAAGACCTGGGAGCCAAGCGTTTTTTTTTCTTTGTTTTTGGCAGAGATGGTTGGTTAGTATTTCAGTAACATGCCTCATATGTTTTGCTTCACTCCTTAACCTCCAACATGGTACAGCATAGCCAGATACTTGCAACACATATTGTCACAGACAGGCATGAAGAGTGCTGCATATACAGTGGAAAAAATGCAGCAGTGACACATACACATCTATAGCTGTATGCACACTTGTTACCATTCAGGTGAGCTCAGGCAGCCTGAATTATCCAGGCTGACATGTTATTTACTCTTCTCTCAGCTGTGGAAGATTTTTTCCCAGAGCTCATAACCTGCTCCCTTCTATCAAGCTTGGGTCTGGAGAACAGATCTTCCGTGAGTTTCTTCCAAGAGGCCCCCAGCTCACCTCCCATCCCAGGTGATACTAAGTAAACATTGGCTTTTAACCCCTAGGGAATTGAACTTGACCTTTGTAACCACTGCAAATACCTTCCTAAAAAAATGCTTGAGTAACAAGGGAGGAGAAAATGAGGAAGGATTCAGGAGAAAAACAGCATATGCAAAACTCGATTGAGCTGTTTGGTCACCACAGCCTTACACAAGGGTGATTGGGGAGGTTTTGTGATGGATGGCATGTCATTCGCAAGAGCTCTGTCTGTAGTTGTCAGCACAGAAAGAGGTCCTTAAAATTCCAGCAGCTATAGCCCTGCAATCCATCAGGAGAGAACACAGACATCCATCCTCCTCCTTGGCCAGCACAGGAGCCCAAATGGCAAGCGTAAGTCACAATCATTTTGTTTGTGCAAAACTCCCTGGCCATGAATTCACCACCAATGCCTGGGTGTACGCACTCCTGTTTGTACTGATGTCTGTACACAGGGGCTCCAAAACACCCTCTGTGCAGTAGTCCCACCTGGCAGCAAACTGGTCAGAGGGAAGATTCTGCTGCTTATGGTTGGGATCGCTCAGTCATGGGAATACAGTACATTCTTACATATGAGAATGATTGATTTCATAAAACATCTTGGAAACGAGATCACTGTTGTTCAAGCTTTGTAGGCATAAAAAATACTATTGTAACCCAATTAATCTTTTTTCTCTTTTGATTGTCACCCACCACATAGTGTGCAGAGTGGATATTGTTTTTGTCTTTGTTTGGATCTCAGCAGCCTTAATTTTTAATTGAAAGCCATGCTCTCACACCAAAAAACAGATGAAATGGATTTGAACTTCAGTCCTTTGACTGAGCTTTGAGTACTTTATATTAGTTTAGACTAAAATTAAAAAAAAAGTGATCTATGCTATGCACTCCCTCTTCAGAATGTTTGGGGGGTTTTGCAGATTTTCCCAGCTTTTCCCCTTGCAGCTCTTGGTTACTTGGTCTGGCTCCCATACTGCTCATTCTGGCTTAATGCAGACTGATTTCTATCAGAATAAATAGCATTTCTCAGTTGGTACAAAAGCATGGTACTTTGCCTGAATTCTAAATTCTCCACAGGTTACACCTGTGGCCAATATGGCCTGAGGGATAAAGCAATATGAAAGCAGGTCATTACTTGGGTAAACACGAGATGATGCCATGAAGAAGTATTTGGCTCTCCAGGTGGCAGAGAGAAACAACAGCATTTTTCTGCTTCACTGCACTTCTTCATCAAACTGGGCACCATTTGCCATTTTTCAAATCACACAGCTGTCTTCCCTCATGCCCTATGACTGAAGTTGTGGTTTCAGGAGTGATATAACCCAAGCAGGAATCTGATCTCGAAAGCTTTTTCTCTCATTGGTTTGAGGCACCAGCTGGGGAACACCTGTGATTAATAGGACCAGCATTTCAATACAGAGAACACAGGGCAGTTGACAGATGATGGTGCATCTCATCATCCTCAATTTACACAGGGGTAACCAAGGTAGAGATGTTCAAATTGAGGCAGATATTGTGCCTCAGCTCAGAGTCCCCGTCATTTAATATTGACTTTTCTGGGCTGAAGGGGAGCTACCTGATAAAGGGAGAGGACTGGGGTTGGCTCCCAGTCCCCCTCCCACAGCCAGCCCCCAGGCTGGCAGGATCCGCTCGCTGACCTTTCCAGGAATGGGCTGCATGTCTGAGTGAAGACTCACTCAGATCAACCCCCGTGACTCTGGATAAATGAAACACTTTGCCGTCTGGCATATCACTCAGTTTCCCACGAATGGCACAAATAGTCACCGCGGCATGTACAAACACAAGGAATCTATTATTGGTGCCTCTTCCTTGGCTTGCCATCATGACGTCCAACCTGGAGGCAAGTGTTAATGCCCTTATAAGGCTCCTTGCATACATTTAAATATGTTATCCTTTGGCCGATGATACAAACTGCTATCTCAGTAGCATACGGCATGGGGAGGTGGGAGATTTTCTTGGCTCTGTGGTGAGAGAGAAATTAAAAAGGAGCCTACAATGCTGAGTCACTGTGACAAATAACTTACTATGGAATGCATTCAGGCTTTAGCAAGGAGGCAGCTGATAGTGAGTCAGTGACTGACTAGTGCCTCCTAGATTTTCCTCCTTGGGAAAGATTCAATTTAATAGGATGAAGTGCCAACAAAAAGTCATTCTCACTGTTACTGAGACAATATCACTAATTATACACATGGTTAAAACTGTCAAGTTATGTTATATGTCACATAAGATGTGCATTTTTTTTTTTTGTGAGTATAGCATCACCCTGTTATAAAGCAGTTCAATGTCTCATTAAAAACACTGATTTTTGGAGCTAGAAATTTTGCTAAACTTCAACTCTTTGGCTGTGTTAATTCAAGAATCTCCTCTCTTTTGGTTCAACTTGGCAGGCTTATGGATGTCCTATTTAGTGTTCTGGTTTAGCACTTCATGGCACAATTTAAACCAAAATAGATAGTTTAGTGTTAAAAAAAACCTTCTAAGTGCAAAATGGGTAAGGATTTGAGGCAGAAGGTAGAAGAATGCCACAATTCTTTTGTTGCCAGTAAAGTCAAATTTTTATTTGTTTAATCAGGACCAAATTAGTGTGTCTTCTTTTCTCCCCCCTCCAGTCTAACAGACCTACCTTCAGTCAGGGAATCAGGATCTTGCCCAGAGAAGTAGCTCAGGACCATGGACCTAGAGGAGGGAAGAAGAAAGGGGATCTGGGCAGCTTTGTTCTGGTCCCTTTCCCCTGGACCTCTAGTCATGTACCTGCCAGTGAAACAGCAGAAACATCAGGAAACAAAGCCTCCCAATATCTGAAAAGCTGCAGCCAAACCCCCTTCCTGTTCACACATCTTTCTGTTCATGCTGCCTGGCACAGCTGCAAATTATTCTCAAATATTCATGTAATCTCCTACCCTCACCTGACTGAGGCTGCTCCTTATAGGAGACAACTTGCTGTCTTGATGAATGTAAAAAATATGGAAAAAAGTTAAAAGGCAAAGCTGTCACCCCAGAAGTAAGCATCAGATCCTTTTCAGCCAGCCCATCCTTGGGAGCAGGGGATCAAGGGACCAGAACAACATGATCCCTTCTGTGTTTCCATCAGGCTGCTCATCCAGCTGGTTTTCCCTTCTTACTTGCCTGTGCTCTTGGTTTCAGAGAGACCCCATAGCATCAACCCTAAAATTCCTAAGATACCATGCTAACCATTACATTATGGGGAAGATTATAACTATTCCCAAGCAGACCACAACCAGATGGAAAGAATCTTCTGCTTCCACCTGCACTCCAGGAGGAGAAATGAAGCTCAGTCTGGCAAGGGGAACATTTTCCCTGAAGTAATTCCAGCTGAGACACTGCAGTCAGGCTGCCCTTTCTGAGCACACGTACCATAAAGGCATAGAACAATCTACTGCTTGCTTAAACTGTTAATTGGGAAGTGAATTATACTAATGCTATTCTATGCTAAAGATTGGCTGCTGAAGTGTAAACCTCTGTTGCCCAGCTCAAATGAGTTACAGTGGTCCACTTGCCAGTGAATAGGATTCATAAAGCTGGTCAAATATTTTTGCATGAAAATTTTGTTTGTTTCTTGGACAAAAGTGTATTCTTTCTCCCCCTAAACAAAGCTTTTCTTGAGAAATGGTGATATCATCAACAATTTCACTGCCTTGTTTTAGCCCAGTGCACCTCTCTCCAACCCTGTGGGACAAAGGGCCTCCTTATTTCCACCACAGCTCTATTAAACCCCACTATTAAAGCAATTGTCATTCTTGATAGAAGAGCAGAGTGGCAGCCAAGGGCTCTTCCAGGCCAGGGAAGAGGCATGTCTAACAGGGCTGCAGGGAGCTACTCATTCCACCAATGCCAGCATTAGATCATTTGTGGTTGCTGAAGGACTTTGGAGTGAGGCTGTCACTCACCCTGAGATGGTGAAGTGGTCTTAAAGTGGATGTGAGCATATAGTTATGATCAAAGGAGTCTTCTTCTAAGGAAGAATTGTCTCTCTGTGAAAAATCACACACAGATCCTGCTTTTAAAAGGTGCAAGTTCACGCAGTTTTAAAGAAAGAAAGGTAATTGTGTTTTTTGTATACTTGTGAGGAGAGGCTCTCAGATATGACCTTTCCAAAACACCTGTCAATGATCAGCTGTAAAACAAGAGATCTCAGTAATATTTTTTCTAATGCAGAGTAAATAGCAGCCAACTTCCCATAGGAAAGGAGGAGGGTTTTCTCCAACTAATTTTATTTCCTTATCTTTAGTCATCTGTTGAAAAGAAAACACTAAATATATTCCTCAGTCTACTCCTTCCAGTGATAGCTCGAAGGAGTAAAGAACCATATGGTCCTTCAGCTGATCTATACTGTCTCCATGACAATGCACATTTACAAAGTTTGCTTCTAACAACTTGGTAGTATGAGATCCAATTGCTTTTAATTAAGGGTACGAGGAAGCCTCTTGGGAGGGAAGAGCTGCTTGCTTCTGTGGCTGGGTTCTCTTCCCACCCCTGCTGGAGGAGGCTGCCTTTGGGCACAAGGCTTTGGTAAGGCCACTACACTTCTGTACAGAATTTCCCAGCCCTTCAGCTGGAGGAAATTAGTTTAGCTTCAGCCATGTCAGTCTAGTTTCAGCCAAGAAGCTGATATACCTACTTCCTTGAATTTCCATACAAGTTTTAATGCACAAGACACCTTAAAAGAGTTCTTATTTCTCAGGAAATCTGGGATTTTCAGAGTCTCCTCCTCGTTAATGCTTATGCATTGTTTTAATTCAGTGAAACCAGATTTCCCAGAAGTTCCCCACTCTAGGCTACAGTGGGGTCTTGAAGCCATAACCTCCTGGAGCAGGACAGAAGAATGGCACAGCAGGGGCTGAGCATGGGTACCCTGCACATGGGCACCCACCACAGCTGGGACACAGGCAAGGGCAAAGGCAGGAGCTGTTTGGCAGGGAAGGGAAGCAGCATACCAGAAAATAAATGGTCACGATATTCTAGACATAGACATATTTTAAACTAGGGGAAATTACTTAAGACAGAGTGAAAGTTAGAAAGCCCTGTATTTAAGGTTTTTACTCCTCTCTCTGGGCCAGCCCTGCTCACCCCAGTACAGCGGGCCAGCATTTCTTCCCAGGCTTAGTGGGAACATCAGGAGAGGTGTTCCTAGGCCAGGAAGCAGGTCACACCACTCCAAGGAGAGAAGAGGCTGCCTGCCTGGCCATGCCACCCTCTTTGCCTTGCAGGGACCAGGTACTGTGAACATGACTTGGGGTCCTGTCACAGCCTGCTCAGGATCCCGATCCCAACAGTCCAGGCTGTGTCCTGAGTCCTGTGACACTGCAAACTCATCCCAATATGCATTTATTTGGCTTATTGACATTTACTGGTATGCCTGTGGTTAGCAGCACGCTCTGTGATGTGTACAGCCATCTGCAAAGGGCTAGGGAGCCACCCAGCAGAGCACTTAGGTTGGGGCATGTCTAAAATTTCAGGATCTTTTCCAAAATAGCATTTGGAGTGGCCAGGATCAAGAAATCACTTTACTACTCCTAACATATCATATCAGGTATATCCGGTCAGTATTTACATTACCTGTTAGTAAATACAGTTGCCTTTTGGGGCCTTTACCCTTTGCAAAACACTGGGCAATATCTGTTCTGGAATATCTGGGAGCTATCCAGGAAAGACATCAGCCAACAAAAAGTCAGCTACTACCACTCTTCCTGCCCCACAGCAATGTCAGGACAATGCCAGGGAGAAATACAGGAGAGGTGATGATGCAGTGGCAGATTTTACATTTTGGCCCCTTAGATCTTTTGTATCTTTCTTAAAAAGAGTCAAGAAAGGATCTGAAATGCTAGCAGGTGGGCAACAGTGTGAAGGTGACTGATGCCACGTTTATGGGCATAAAGAAGCAGACTGCCCATGATGGGGACCCACTGCACCTGGAGGTGCAGGTGACCCAGCTGAAACAAGATCTCACCACCAAAAGTGTGGTAGACCTCTTCATTCTCCTTTGAATCCATTATATTTCTGTTTTTCCCAGCTTTCTTGGGTTTTCTTCTTTTTGAAAAAAGTAGTAATATTTTCTTGTTTTATATTTTTCACCTGCATTAAGAGGTTTGTTTTTTTTTTTTAATCACAACTGTAAAAATAGCTTCCATTTGAATACATCATTTGCCAGAAAGTGTTGATATATTCCTATATTACAGAAGCCACTTCACATACCAAACAGTGTACAGTAGTTTGGACTTACTTCTAACCAAGAAAGCCAGGATGTCCCACTACTTTAATGGACAAAAATAGTCTGACCCAGCAATATAATAGCAGAAAAGTGTTGAGGCTGCATCTGGGCCACAGGCTGTCCATTGGCAGCCTCCACATAAACAACAGCAGAAAGATGTTATATTGTTATTTTCAGAGCCTGTGTGTTTCACTGTTCCTCAATTGGTACAATAGCTGTCAACACTCCTGTTTTGAATTTCACACATTTGCTTATCAGAAACCAATAGAAATACACAACCAGTTGAAGTGGTGCACAAGACAATTTTTTTTTTTTTTTATCAAGGAGTAGCCCAAAATATGGGTTGCAGATCAGGTTAACCCCACATAGTTTCAAATGGACCTGTAGCACATATTTAACTCAATAAAAACTCCAGCTGGCTAAGATGTGACTGTAATAAAAAAAGTATTCAAGAATAATGATACATTTATTTTGAAATAAACCTGACACATTTGATTTGTCAGAATGAAACATTTAGAGCTTTTTCTCTTTCTGTAGTTTGCAACCCCATAAACTGACCCAGGCAGCAAATTCCTATGAATTTATCAGGTATTTGGATTTTTTCTAGACTGGCGATTTTCACTAAGAAACCTGTACCATTAACATTTTCACTGTTTGTATATCACATTTAAACACAAACAGGACTTCAAAGACCTGGCAAACCCCTACTCCTTTGAGCAGCTTCCTGCTGCTCTGCTCCTCCCAGCACTGGCCCTCCCAGTAGTCAGGCTCAGGACACTGCTCACAAGTCGTCATCGCATCCCTTTGACACCTGAAAATACATGCCAACTTCTAATTATGCTTGACAGCCCTCTAGAAATTCAGATTTCTTTTTTGCCTGCCCTGAAATTGCCAGATTCCTCCTGAAGTCTATTTAGGAGTGAAGCTAAGGCTTTTCTAGTTAGAGGTGAGTCTTCAGATCTCCTTTCACCCCATTTACCAGGAGCAAAGACAAAGCTTGCCAGAGAGGAGTCACATCTAGACTAGTCTACCATCATTATGCAATGAAAGGAGGCGTACTGTGCAAGGAGGAGTTTCTGCTGGAAAGAGAGACAGCTCGGAGTCACAGCTTCCTCTTTAAGACTCCAAAATTCATGGATTCAGAAAGATTTGGCTTCTCTGGTAAGAAACACCCTTCTTTTGGGGAAAAAAGACAGCCCTGCTTGGTCTTTGCTAATCTCCCCATTTAGTGGGAAAGCACACAAGACCTGGCGTGCCAGGAGCTTAGGAAGCACCACTCAAAGCTATTTGGTGCCTCTGAGAGCTCCCTGGTGAATGACAACGTAAAGGATTCAATGTGTGTGTCCAAGTGTCAAGCAATTGCTGCCTATTAAAGGCTTTAAGGACAGGAAATACTTTCCAGACACACAAGCCTTTTCTAAGGGAATTGCTACCCTGTAGGATGTCAGACACATAATGCCAATGCCATAAGTGTCACCATACAGCAGTTTTCATTCAGAAAATATATGATTGATGTCAAGAAAATCCAAAGACATATATCTCCCTTTTAATTCCTCTTACCCCTGCATTTTTCTTCAGGGATTTGGGAGCCAGGCTTCAGGAGAAGCTTTGAGCAGTCATGCAAAAGCAATTGTCTCCAGCTTTCAGAGGGTGGGAAACAGCTAAAAACTTGCCAGATCTTTTGTGAGCACCAACAAAGGGGTGCAGAGCTAGCATAAAGCTCCAGCACAGGTCTGGTGCCTTCACAGCCTGGTGCCCTGGCCCACTGAACCCCACAGAGCTGCCAGCACAGCCCACCCTTGGGAATGAGGAGCTGGTGTGTCCCAGGGATGTCTGAGAGTTTTTTTGCTGGGAAGGATTTCAAAGCAGAAGCCTGGTAGGGAAGGAAAGTCCTCAGTGCAGGCAGAAGAATTGCTTACTTCGGCAAGATTATTGTACTTTAACAAACAAACAAACAAATAAAAATGTTTTTCCTATCCTGTTTGGGGCACACACACAACAGAGAGCAGATGGAGCCAGGGGCATCTTACAAGACTGTGGTCAGACAAACCCCAAGGAGTAGGAGTGCGTGGATGGCAGCAAACCCTGAGCCTTGGGTTGGTCAGCAGCATCTCTTTGCTCCTGTAACACTGACTTCAGGCGGGGACTGGGATGCTTTTCCTCACCTTCCTTGGGTTTGGGAACCCCAATGGGGTTCCCTTTCCCATGTTTAGAAAAGCTAATCTATTTTTCTTATTCCTATTTCCTAGTTGTTTTGCTTTGCATTTCCATAAGCCAAAAAGCACTGCTATATTTATTAATTTTGATCTCAGAGGAGTTTCCCTGGAGGCTCAGGGTAGGTGGCTGTAGATATGCTGCCATAGCAGTGGGAGGAGCACTACTCTTTGTAGGGAGATTAAGATCTTGGTTAAGTTTATTTAAATGCCTCCAGCTCCTTTTGTCAATAGGGAAAGACAGACAGCTCCAGGGGTGACCCAAACCAAGATGGACTAAACACCCTGGAGGTGAGCCTATATAAGGCATTATAGCAATGCCCTCCTGTTTTAGATGTGTTAGAGAAGTGGGGTTGATTCAGGCTTGAGTAACTGGCTCAGGGCTGCATCCAGGCTTGGGTTCAAGCTGAAAGCTGGCATCTGGAAGAGTTGTGCCCATATCCTTGAAAACTCAGACCAAGGTCTGGACTGAACTATCACCCAGTCCCTACTTTTTACTGTTACTGTTGCATTTTACAATCACCAAGGTGACTTTCTCCCCTCTCACTTCCCAAGATGTGACTCCCCAAAGTGGGCTGTTTGTCCCCCCTGCAGAAAATAGAGTCACACCAGCAGCAGAGGGTGTGGGGGCAGACGCTTTTTGGGCATAAGAACTGGCAGTTTTTAGAGCCTCCAAATGAGTAGGCGACTGTGCTGAGGCTCCTTCTCCCACCACAAATCACGAAGCCAAATATCTCAGTTGCACTGCATGTCTGGAGCAGTTCCTTCTCCGGTGCTGGCTAGTGTGGGAAGGGCTCTGTTGGCACACAGCTTGCCCAATCACTTGCCTGTGTGGGGTCAAACTTAAGGTGACCATGTGTTCCAGACGCACATGTGGGCAGAGCCCTTCTGCCACTTGTAGCCTGCCTGGCTTCACAAGGACACCCAGAGCACACCAAACATCAAACTACATGCAGTCAGCCAAATCCTGCAGGGATATTGGCACCTGAATAGCCCTATTCAGGGAGCAGGCAAGGCAGCAGAGAGTGGAGGTCTTGTCTGCTTCTTAGAGAAGAGAGGGAAACAAGAAAGCTGAAGGTAATAGAAACAGATAAACTTACGTATCTTGTACCCTACAAAAGAAAGGCCTTTCCAGTGAAACAGATGGGTTTAAGTGCCATTTAAAGCAACTCCTGATTTACCCAAGAAAGCCTCACAAACTTTGAATGTGGATTACACAAGCAGTTTATACAAGAGAGAGTCAGGCAACACATCTCCAACATCACAGAAAGCCTTCTTAAGCAAAGCTGAACCAGAGGAGTCAAAACCAGCCCCTATATCCTTGAACTTCAAGCAGTGCTACTGACTTAAGCTACCCGTGGTTGGGAACTGAACTTAATTCTGAAACTGCTGCTTCTCCTTCTTTTTCTCCGCTCCCATTCTTAATAGACCAGTCACAGGAAGACAATTTTTAGGAACATGTAACAGCATGGCTCCATTGTTTCTCATGAATTGTAAAGACCATCACAAAAGTGCATAGGCAAAAGGTTAAGATATCTCAGAATAACAATCACACAAGCAGAAGTTTTCATTGGTGTAACAACTCTAAACTTTTGAGTCGAGCCACTTATTTAGCATGTAGTGCCTCAGTCTCTTAGCACCTTCCTCTACATTACTTTTCTTCAGGGACCTGTGCCATGAAAGCTAAGCAATAGCTGTCAGACACTTCCTTTTTCTTCCTCCTTTCTTTTGCAATTATGTACTGAATACCAGAGTTATAACCAACGTGTACATTAGACCTGCAAATGGTCAAAAGTGCAGAAGACAGGTAATTTCTCATCATGTTTAGTCAAAAGGCACTATACGCAGAAAAAAGATGGAATTATTTGTTCCCTCCCAGTCAAAGCACTACTTAACAGAGAGAACCTCAAAAAATCAAAGCAGTGAAAGTGATGAGACATTCAGATTTCATTAGAATAATCAGTATGGACAGAGGAAAGATTAGCTTGAATGAAATTTAGAGAGAAAAATATCCTCTCATCCTTCCTCCATACAGAGTAGCACAACCACTCAGCTCACACTGCTGCTGCCATTTCAGAAGTGACAGCTTTGAGAAGAGCCAGGGCTGGTTTTCAATATTAAGCTGATGGAAACACACATATGCAACAGGTGAACACAAAAATGCAGAGGAAATAAAAATGTTTTTAAAAGGAAAGAAAAATTAAACCCAGAGATATAAAATAGAGTGGAGGAAATAGAGCAGAGTCAAGGCAAAAGGCTTCCAGCAGTGAAAGAAAGGCTGCAGTTTTGGCTCATTGCTTAACCCAGTGCTTAAGAAAGTCTGGCACTGACAAAGGGACATCTTCCACTAGACCAGGTTGCTCAAAGCCCCACCCAACCTGGAACTGAATGTTTCTAGGGATGGGGCATCTACCCCCTACTCAGGGCAACCTGTGCCAGTTTTTCACCACCCTCACTGTAAAAACCTTTTCCTCATATCTAATCTTGTTCAACTCTCTTTCAGCTTAAAACCTTTATCCCTTGTCCTATCATAACGAGCCCTGCTAAAAGGTTTGTCCTCAACTTTCTTTTAGACCCCCTGTAAGTACTGAAAAAACATGGTAAGGTCTCTGTAGAGAGAGCAAAGCACTAGGGTAAACATGAATAAGTCAGCAAAACTGATGAAGCAAACTGTTCTCACACATTTGAAAGCAAAGTGACTAAAATGTAGCTGCTGCAACAGGATGGGACTATAAGGTATTTTCACAGGAGAACAAATTTGTACAGATTTTCAGTCTTCGTATTTCACTTTTCTCAGACCAGATTTTTGGTGGCTCTTTCTTGAACGGCGTGTTTCCACAGCTGCTCTTGATCTTTCTGATCTTCCTGCTACAGACAGAAGGAAAACAGTGAAATAATGGCAAATAAAGAATTTGTAGGGGTACAACTCTTCTTACCCTAGCGTGGCCACTTCTGACTTACACCCTAGTGAACTGGGGCTGGACCTTTGTTATTGGTTACTGGATTTGATCAGTGCTTTGCACAAGGCTCTGAACAGCACTGCCTCCTTCCAAAACAGGAATAGAGTCCTTTGTCTTGTGTCATGTAATTCAGAAATGCATGCAAAAGTGCAAATACCCGACCACCATTTAAACAAACTGGAGGACCATTCCTGAGGAGGTATAGAGTAAAGGAGGAGCATAAAGATGAGGGCAGTGAATTTTGTGAGTGTAAGCTTAAAGTAAATATTTGAATAACAAAGTGGAATTCAGCCAACTCAAGCATTTTATTCAAAAGGAAGTATCTTAGGGATATCTGAAGCTGGCATCAGGGTGATACATAAAATTACAAAGGAAAGAAGATAAAATATGCAAGGGTATTCACATTGGAAAGAAGCTCAGAGGAAAATCATTTGCAGATATGTGGGTATTATGTAGTGTCTGGCTTGAAAATAAATGCTGTTGCAATGACTCCGTAAGAAGGTGTCATGGTTTAGGAAAGGTATTCCCCAATTTAATGTTTCCCACGGAAACACCCCCAGACCATGCCCCCTTCCTTGTACTGGGGTGGAAGGGGGAGTTAGAGGCACAGAAAGGTAAAGATCACAGTTTAAGATAAGAACAATCTACCAGAAAGAGCAACAAAATAGGAAAGTGATCAGTAACAACAGCAGCAGTAATAGCAGAGTGTACACGAGAGGCGAACGATTCACACACAGTGCTCACCTCACAGAACCCAGCACCACTGACCCCTCACCCTGCAAAACCAGAAGGAACATGATCCTGCCCCAACTCCCCTGGTGCGGTGGGAGGTGGTATCATACAGCCCCTGACCATGACCCTCCTGGCTGGCAGAAGAATTAACCACATCCTGGCCAGAACCAGGACAGAAGGGTTTGGACAAAGCCAGGGAATGACTGAAACTAAGGTATGAGGAAGGAAGATACAGTCACAATTAGATGTCATTTCAGCATGATGCTGGTATTCAGACCAAAAATAAAAGCAGCAGATCGTCCAGCTGAGTATGCACAAAGCATGAAAATATTAGCAAAAATGTTTAGGCAACAAAAAGTTATATGAAGGCAAAAGAAGACTTAATTACAAATTAAATCTATGTTTCTCTGAAGACAGTTGTATAGCACCAGTGGTTTCAGTGGAGTAGGCATTCAGGCTATTTGTTTTAGCATGAGACTCCACGTGAACAGGAGGATGTGGTTTTCATGTCAGAGAGTAATGAATGGGGAATCTCTTCCTAGAGCCACTTCACCCCATCCCTTCTAGGGAGTCAAAGAGAGCAAAACTGGCTTTTTTACAGTTGAATTGCAAAAAAAAAATGTCAGTTTTGGGCCATAGGGATGGTTCTATTTTGTGTGCTTGTTCTCCCTTGTTTGAGAAGTGCTGGGGAAAGTCCTTTGGTTTCTGGATGCATTCCTTTATAGGTGTAGAAGGATGGAGCTTGCC